>ML790301.1:259842-281508 GCA_009831015.1 Picea engelmannii | reverse complement strand
AATGAGAAGTATTATTTAGAGACAAATCAAAGAAGGAAGCATTGATATCTCATCTAATTAGTGTAGTTTTTGTATAAGTAATAATTTTACATTGTTCCCATTTTTGAGAATGTAGTAGTTTATAAAACTCATCACCTACCAAAAGTTTTGCCAATTGGGCAGCAGGTTAGGCTCTCAATCATGAAACATAGGATTGTTGACTGCACCTTTGTGATAGGTCTCTATGGAAGTTAATGTTCCCATCCTATTTTTCTTGGCTCACATGGGCCAAAAAACACAAAAATGTTATCATATTCAAATTTGATTGTTATGAGAGTTTTCATTGATATGGATAAAAACACCTTTTATAATTTGAAGTTATATTCAAATTTGATTGATATGAGAGTTTGTCATGAGAAAAAAACACCTTTTATCATTTGAAGTCAGATACCCTATTTTAACAAATGACAATAGTGAAGCCCATTTTTATTTGAAATATCATTTTATGACTTTCAGAAAACTTTAATATCTATATGTGAATTCCATTTTTCCAAATTCTTATGTATATTAAGAAAAGTAAAGAACCTCTTACTCCTACTTCCTAGATTACTATAATGGATTTTTATATCTAAGTAATTGAGTAAATTGAAAAACTACTAAATTTTAAAGAAAAAAAATTATACAAAATGGATGTTAAAAGATGATGTTTATTATAAATTAAATAAATTTGTACATAAGGAAAAAAATATATATAACACATCATAAAAAAATAATATCAATAATTAAACAACTAAATAAAAATGTATTTACCAATAAATAATGAATCATAATAACAGTTGCAAGAACAATATTCACAAATTTTCTTTAAACAAAATTGTACGAGTCATCTTATGTACATCCAAAAATCATCAAACATATACCAAGACATACCAATACTCTCTCATCATTCTGGGAAAAGACTTTAAAAATAGGTAATGCTAAACCATAAATAAACTTTACCATTAAAAAAATAAAAAAAACCTGATAAATTATGCACATAAAACCTTTGCGATCTATTTCATGAAAATTATTAACATTCAATCAATTTACAATTGTAAAAACAAGACAAACAATAGAGATTTAAATCTTGAAGATACAACCAAACCCTTCAACATGATCAGATTATCCGAATTGCAAGTTTCTCCTCTTCTACGTTTTTCACTTCACTCTATCATTTTCGACTCATGCTCTCTAATACAACTTTATTCCTAAGAAGCGTTGAATAAAATAGTGTTGTAATTACTTTCTTAGCAAACTTAATAAACTATGGGCATAAATCCTTTTGAGGTTGATTACATGAAAATGTTCAACCGTCAATTTGATTATGCAGACTACAAGAAATTATAAGCACAAAAACAACAAAGATTCCAACACTGTTTAGAATTTTTGGTTGGGATATTGAAAATGGGAAGGATCAACCAGACCCTCCAACACAACAAACTTATCCAAAAGTGAATACTTTTCCTTTTCCAAGCCTTTTACTTCATTCTCTATCCTTTTACACTCTTCTTCTAGATTAAATCTTTCTTCCTCCAAAGTCAAGTAGGATCAACCGGACCCTCCAACACAATCAACTTATCTAAAAGTGCATATTTTTCCTTTTCCAGTCCTTTTACTTCATTCTCTGTATTTTTCCACTTCTCTTCTAGATTAAAGCTTTCTTCCTCCAAAGTCAAGTACTTATGGCGCAAGGCTCTATACTTATTAGTTGCTTTAGCGAGCTGTGAATATTTTGGAAGACCATTTGAAGGAGATCAAGAGCTGTCAAATCTTTTTGGATAATTCCTACGTTTTTGTCTTTCTTTTGATATTTTGGGTATGTTTAGTGGTTCTTCTTCTCCAATTTCATTGTGTTCTTGAAGTTGGGTTTTATAAGTACTTGTTTTTGTCTTGGATTTTGATACATCTACATGTGCCTTTAGCTGTCCAATCTCATAGTATTCTTGAAACTGAGCTACAGAAGTTCCAACATATATTTTCTCTTTTGGAGCCTTGAACTTCAGTGTGCCACCATGTGCTTTTTGATGTCCATATACTCGAATTGTTGGAGGAAATTTATTTTTTGGCACCTTGAATTTTGACACATCAACATGTGTTTCTTGCTGTCCAATCTTACCACGTCCTCTAAACTGGGCTACATGAGTTGTTTGAGCCAAAAGCTTCCCTCCTTGCATCTTGGACTTTGATACATCATCATGTGCTTTTTCTTGTCCAAGCTCATTGTGTTCTTGAAACTTGACTACAGTTCTTTTAGTCAATGGTTTCATTACCTTCATCTTGGGATTTGATACATCTTCATCTCCATATAGATTTCGGTTTTTCATTTTCAACTTGATGTAGAACCTGCTGCTACTAGATCCGTCAAAAAGCATACAAAACATATAATCCATAACATCCAATATTCTATAAATATGTCTTTGGAAAAATATTTGTGGCCTAAGATGAAAAGTTCAGATAAAGAACTTTGAGTTTGGTAAAAATGTACAATAATTTTTTTTTAGCATTGCTAGATATAAGTTAGCAAATAGATCTACAAATTTTAATCTTTTAGTGTAAAAATAAAATACCCTAAAACCTCATTAGTTCCAAAAAAACAACCTGCCTTAAAACCTCATTAGTTCCAAAAAAAAAGAAATACACTAAAACCTCATTAGTTCATCTCTCATGATGGGCCTAATTTCAAGTTTATTAAAAATATCAGATGCTCATATCTATATCAAAGAGGACGAATAACAATCATCCTCTAACGGGATATCTAAGGAGGATGGATTAACATTCATTCTATAGCATTCTATAGCCAGGTATTCAAAGATGATGAAAAATATACAGATATTTGTTTTCCATTTACAATGGATGAGTAAATGAATGTAGAGCAACAATGAAAAATGGGGAAGAATATTTTTTAGCTTTGCCATATTTTCCACTCAAGGTTTCTATTTATTAGGGTTTCTTTCTTGTTTTTTCCTCGAGCTTTTATGTTTTGAAGATGGTTCCTTTTGTGGATCCGAAAAGTGGACATCCAATAATGAATTCTGTGGTTTTTCCTAATGATTTCATTGTTTTAAAAAAAACTAAATACATAACCTTTAAATCTAATAAAAAAGTTACAAATTGCATCCAAAAAATTCAGAATGCCATAAAAATATATCATAAACCAGAAACCCTAACATGAATAGCACAATCCCAAATCCACAAGAATTGGTTATGATTGATGTACAGAAATTAAAGTGGCATGGTTATGATTGATGCTCATATCTATATGGTTATGATTGATGTACAGAAATTAAAGTGGCATGGTTATGATACCACGGGGTTAGATCTCCTTAGTACTTGTACAAGGCCCACCAACATGCCGACCGTCAACGCCCCCACAAATATCGACGTACATTATATATAAGCTCACTCACCATGCAACTTATCCATTCTTACAATACGCATTCGTTGTGCAAAAGAAGAGTAAGAGTCGCAGGTTTATTTTCTCTGGTAATTCTTCTGAACACCCTTTTCTTCTTCGATTATTGAAAATTTTCTATCTACCTTGAAGAGGCTTTCTGTTATCTACGATCTAACTAAACACCTTTCTCTTCTCTCGTAATTTTCTCGGAGCTTGAAGAAGCTTTCTGTTATCTACTATCTAACTAGAACTCAGTTTTGAGGTGATTAAGTAGCTTTACTAAATACTATGGAATTCAATTTATGTACATCAATCATAACCATGCCACTTTAATTTCTGTACATCAATCATAACCAATTCCTGTGGATTTGGGATTGTGCTATTCATGTTAGGGTTTCTATTCATGTTAGGGTTTCTGGTTTATGATATATTTTTATGGCATTCTGAATTTTTTGGATGTAATTTGTAACTTTTTTATTAGATTTAAAGGCTATGTATTTAGTTTTTTTTTAAAACAATGAAATCATTAGAAAAAACCACAATATTCCAAGAACCATCGTCAAAACATAAAAGCTAGAGGAAAAAACAAGAAAGAAACCCTAATAAATATTAACCTGGACTGGAAAATATGGCAAAGCTAAAAAATATTCTTCCCCATTTTTCATTGTTGCTCTACATTCATCCACTCATCCATTGTAAATGGAAAACAAATATTTTGATATTTTTTCATCTTTGAATAAGTGGCTATAGAATGAATGTTAATCCATCCTCCTTAGATATCCGGCTAGAGGATGATTGTTATTCGTCCTCTTTAATATAGATATGAAGATATGAGCATCTGATATTTTTAATAAACTTGAAATTAGGTATGAGCATCTGATATAGATATAGATATGAGCATTGATATAGATATGAACTAATGAGGTTTTAGGGCATTTTTTTTTGGAACTAATGAGGTTTTAAGGCATGTTGTTTTTTTGGAACTAATGAGGTTTTAGGGTATCTTATTTTTACACTAAAAACTTAAAATTTGTAGATCTATTTGCTAACTTATATCTAACAATGATGTATTTGCTAAGTTATATCTAGCAATGCTAAATAATTTTTATGTTACATTTTTACCAAACTCAAAGTTCTTTATCTCTACTTTTCATCTTAGGCCACAAATATTTTTCCAAAAACATATTTATAGAATATTGGATTTTATGGATTATATGTTTTGTATGCTTTTTGACATATCCGGTAGCAGCAGGTTCTACATCAAGTTGAAAATGAAAAACCGAAATGGAGATGAAGATGTATCAAATCCCAAGATGAAGGTAATGAAACCATTGACTAAAAGAACTGTAGCCAAGTTTCAAGAACACAATGAGCTTGGACAAAAAAAAGCACATGATGATGTATCAAAGTCCAAGATTCAACGAGGGAAGCTTTTGGCTCAAACAACTCATGTAGCCCAGTTTAGAGGACGTGGTAAGATTGGACAGCAAGAAACACATGTTGATGTGTCAAAATTCAAGGTGCCAAAAAATAACTTTCCTCCAACAATTCCAGTATATGGACATCAAAAAGCACATGATGGCACACTGAAGTTCAAGGTTCAGAAAGAGAAAATATCTGTTGGAACTTCTGTAGCTCAGTTTCAAGAATACTATGAGATTGGACAGCTAAAGGCACATGTAGATGTATCAAAATCCAAGACAAAAACAAGTACTTTTGAAACCCAACTTCAAGAACACAATGAAATTGGAGAAAAAGAACCACTAAACATATCCAAAATATCAAAAGAAAGATAAAAAAGTAAGAATTATCCAAAAAGATTTGACAGCCCCGGATTCACAGCTCGCTAAAGCAACTAATAAGTATCGAGCCTTAAGCCATAAGTACTTGACTTTGGAGGAAGAAAGCTCTAATCTAGAAGAGGAGTGGAAAAAGACAGAGAATGAAATAAAAGGCTTGGAAAAGGAAAAATATGCACTTTTGGATAAGTTGGTTGTGTTGGAGGGTCTGGTTGATCCTAATTGACTTGGAGGAAGAAAGCTTTAATCTAGAAGAGGAATGAAAAAAGATAGAAAATGAAGTAAAAGGCCTGGAAAAGGAAAAGTATGCACTTTTGGATAAGTTGGTTGTGTTGGAGGGTCTGGTTGATCCTTCCGATTTTCAATATCCCAACCAAAAATTGTAAACAGTGTTGGAGTCTTTGTTGTTTTTGTGCTTATAATTTTTTGTAGTCTGCATAATCAAATTGACGGTTGAACATTTTCATGTAATCAACGCAAAAGGATTTATGCCCATAGTTTATTAAGTTTGCTAAAAAAGTAATTGCAACACTGGTTTATTCAACGCTTCTCAGGAATAAAGTTGTATTAGAGAGCATGAGTCGAAAATGATAGAGTGAAGTGAAAAACGTAGAAGAGGAGAAACTTGCAATTCGGATAATCTGATCATGTTGAAGGGTTTAGTTGTATCTTCAAGATTTAAATTTATATTGTTTGTCTTGTTTTTACAATTGTAAATTGATTGAATGTTTATAATTTTCATAAAATCTTTCGCAAAGGTTTTATGTGTGCATAATTTACCAGGTTTTTTTTATTTTTTAATGGTAACCTTTATTTATGTTATAGCATTACCCATTTTTGTTATTTTTTAATGGTAACCTTTATTTATGTTTTAGCATTACCCATTTTTGAAGTCTTTTCTGTAAATGATGTAACTTGCGGCTGAGAACGCGGAATGGTTAAATCCCTATTATACAGAAATATAATATGTTAAATTCCTGGGAATCGAGAGTTAGCGGCTGTGCGAGTTAGCTGCTAAAACATATTTGACAGAAATATGTTAAATCCATGTTATCAACGGAAAATAATATTTAAAGGTTAAACATGGTTTCATAATTTACAATTATTAACATACAGATTTGTTTAATTTACCCACAATTTATGCAAACCCTAACCATACTTTGCCTTGAAGACTCCGTAGTTGGCGCAAAGTCTTTGGTGGAGGTAGTTCAGTCATGGCCTAAACCTTCAATGAATCAATGGTGATTCCCTGTTTGGAAACCATAAATCCCAACATACGGCCAGCACTAACGCAAAATACACACTTAAGGGGGTGAAAGCAAATGTTCTATTTGCGACAACGAAGAAAGATCATACAGAGATCTTGTAAATGCTGTTACCATTTCTTCAACTTAGTAATGAGGTCGTCGATTTATACAAACCCTAACCATAGCTCTATCAGACACGATTTACACACATTAACCCAAGAATGCAAAAGTTTGATACGGTGCTCTTGGAATTCGAATTCTCGAAATAAGAAGTTCCGCTTTTCATTTTCTAGGCGAGCCGAAACCTTTCATATAATTGGGGAATTCACTGACCAGTATAGTACGGTAATAAATGAGGAATTCACTGGCCAATATGGAGGTTGTTACAGAATTGCAGGTTATATACACAAATGAACTTGTATTGCGCAAGTTCTCTTGCAGATTAGGACGCCAACATTACAAACATTAATTTGAGGGAGACAGCTTATCGATTTCAAACATGTAATAAGTTTACATAAACCCTAATTTCAATGCAAGGTTTCGCGCAAAACCAGAATCGCCGCGAACTGCCTATGCTCTCAACATCGTACTGGCTGCACTCTTTCCTCAGGGTCCCTCCCTCTGTGGATACTTTGTGCTCATCTCCAGCACCCAAATGCTAAGCCTCTCTACCAGCAGCTGAAACGAAATTACAGGCAGCCCTTCGAGCGACATAAGACCGATGGCGACGCCACTGCAGCTACATGCAAAGCCTGCTCTGCACCGCCTCAAACGCCATTGAACTGAAGAGGAACTGATGGGAACCGGAATGAAATGCGCATTAAGAAAATAAAACGGGCGTACAGGTGAGGAAAGACAGAAAATGAAAGGCCGCATGTACAGTTAGAAAATGAAGGGACAGCTGAGTGAACGGACACCTCAAGAAATACAAACCTGGTAATATCAAAGGTTAATCATTTAAACGTGGCAATCATATAGTGATACAGTAATTCCTTAATATGATTAGGTAAATGTAAAAAAGTAAACAGGTTAATTGATGCATTAAAAAATACAAGGAAGTTATGAAGAGTAAATCACATTCATTGATTTGGGAGGGAATATGCCAGAATCTTAAATTGTTAGCCATTAGATTAGAATTTTAGATTAAAAGGTGATTAATTGTGCCCATTGTCAATAGACCTTTCGGGCCTAATGACTCGTACAATTTTGTTTAAAGAAAATTTGTAAATATTGTTCTTGCAACTGTTATTATGATTCATTATTTATTGGTAAATACATTTTTATTTAGTTGTTTAATTATTGATATTATTTTTTTATGATGTGTTATATATATTTTTTTCCTTATGTACAAATTTATTTAATTTATAATAAACATCATCTTTTAACATCCATTTTTGTATAATTTTTTTTCTTTAAAATTTAGTAGTTTTTCAATTTATTCAATTACTTAGATATAAAAAGAAGTAGGAGTAAGAGGTTCTTTACTTTTCTTAATATACATAAGAATTTGGAAAAATGGAATTCACATATAGATATTAAAGTTTTCTGAAAGTCATAAAATGATATTTCAAATAAAAATGGGCTTCACTATTGCCATTTGTTAAAATAGGGTATTTGACTTCAAATGATAAAAGAGGTGTTTTTTTCTCATGACAAACTCTCATATCAATCAAATTTGAATATGACTTCAAATTATAAAAGGTGTTTTTTTCCATATCAATGAAAACTCTCATAACAATCAAATTTGAATATGATAACATTTTTGTGTTTTTTGGCCCATGTGAGCCAAGAAAAATAGGATGGGAACATTAACTTCCATAGAGACCTATCGCAAAACAATCCTATGTTTCATGATTGAGAACCTAACCTGCTGCCCAATTGGCAAAAGGTTTAGTAGGTGATGAGTTTTATAAACTACTACATTCTCAAAAATGGAAACAATGTAAAATTATTACTTATAAAAAAACTACACTAATTAGATGAGATATCAATGCTTCCTTCTTTGATTTGTTTCTAAATAATACTTCTCATTATTGGTTTAATTCTTCTACCAAAACTTTATAAATTGATACATATCTTATGATTAAAACAAACTTAAGAAGAGCTTGCTTTCTTATTTGAGGTATTCTATTTCTATTAATAATACATTATGAACACTAATTTTAAAATAATAAAAAAAAAAAAACCTATTTACATATTAATGAAAACATAAATAGAAATCATAAAGATTTAACTTTCTATTGAAAGTGGTAAAGGGTAGTGGTTTGAATAAAATAATTGTAGCTGGGTATGGATTCATTGCTGTATTCATTTGGTGCATTTAATGTTAATGAGACCTACATTATATATTGAGGTTCACTCACACACAATTTCATTCTTTCTTACCATGCAAAACAAGAATAAATATCAAAGATTATTTTCTCTAGTAGGTCTTTCTCTTAACACCCTTTATTGAACCTTTATGTTATATATGATCTATCTAGCACTCAATTTTAAGAGATTTTGTAAGGTTTTTTAACAGGTTCTGTTAGCTTTACCAAATAGTCTAGGATTCATTTTTTTTTACATCAATCATAATCATACCATTCAAATGGTATCTAATTCTATGTCAAAGGTTGATGATGTTTTGCTTGTGAGTTCATATTTATAATATTTTTATCTGTGTATGGTTAAGAATAATCATACCATATGATATCCAATTCTATACCAAAGGTTTGTGGTGCTTTTCCTGTGAGTTCATATTTATAATTTTTTATGCTTGTATGGTTAAGAGGGTTAAGTTAAGTTTCAGAAATCATAATTCCTGCTATTTTTGTAGTTTATAATATTCTTATTCCATACTTAATTTTGTAGTTGCAATTTTTTTGTGCATTTTAAAGGTGTTATTTGTTCCAGTTTTTGTCATAAAATAACTTTTAATTATATTTCCTTAATTACATTTCCCTTTTTTCCCATGAATATGGTATACTTGAAAATATGCCAAAGTTAAATAATCATATTGTTTATTCTTTTTTTTTTCCTTGTTGCCCTTAATATTTTTCATCATCTTTGAATATCCTGCTATAGGATGAATTCCAATTCACCCTTTTCAGAAATATGTTTCAAGGATGAATGTTATTCATCCTCTTTGATAACCATTAGGAGATGAATATGAACATTGAACATTATCAATAAAGTTGAAATTATGTTTATGATCAAACATGAATTAATGAACTTTTAGGATCTTCTGGTTTTGTTAATTCTGTGATAGCTTCATAAATGTATTTTCTGAATTTTCAATAATTTCWTTTTTTCTCATTTGTTAGTTTTAAAAGCCATGATAGTTAAAGTGGAACATTATGTTTATTAAGTAAGTTTTTCTTGTGATTTGGGAGGTTACAATGATCTACTTAGTTACTAAGACATTCAAATTAACTTCTCCAAATTATTTAGCATAACATACTAGAAAGTTAAAATTTGTAGATCTATTTGTTAACTTACATTGGCCTAATTATTCTAGCAATGATAAATAATCTTTATTGTACACTTTTTACCAAAATCAGATTTCTTTATATGTATGATTCATCTTATGTTTGCAATATAATAATAATAATAATCAATGTTTGTGGGACAAGGGACCCCCCTCTGGATTTGACTACATACACTACCCCCTTCTCGATTTGAACCTGTGATCTCTTAAGAGGAAACACATGTTCTTAACCATTAGGCCCACAATATGTAAAAGCAACAAATATTTTTCCAAAGACATATTCAGAGAATATTGGACATTATGTTTTGTATGCTTTGTGTGGTGTATTTACCTTTCTGACCAAACTAGTAGCAGTGGGTTCTACATCAATTTGAAATAATTGATTGATAAAAACTACAATACCTAAACATGATGATGTATCAAAGTTCAAAACAATGAGGGAAAATTTTGGCTGGAACAAGTGATGTAGGCCAATTTCAAGCACAAGGTGAGCTTGGACAACCAAAATTCAAGGTGCCAAAAAAATATTTATTGGCTCCAACAATTTCAGAATCTTATTGGCTCCAATAACTTCAACATCCCAGTTTTAAGAACACAACAATATTAGATAGAAGAAAGTATATGGGGATGTATCAAAATTCAAGGTTGCAAAAAGGAAACTATTGAATCAAACAATCTCTCTAACCCAGTTTTAAGTACACAATGAAAATGGATATCAAGAAACACATGGTGGCATACTAAAACTCAAGACATAAAAAAATAAAATATCTACTTAAACTTTCATAAGTCAGTTTCAAGAATACTATGAGATTGGACAGAAACACATAAAGTTGTATCCAAGTCCAAGAAGCAAACAAGTAAAATATTGGTTCAAACAACTTATATAAAGAAACACATGAAATTGTATCAAAATCCAAAAAGCAAACAAGTAAAATAATGACTCAAATAACTTATATAGAGAAAATTCAAACACACAATGAAATTGGACAAGAAAAAACACTAAATATACAAGAAACAAAAAAATGGCAATTCCCCCCCCCCCCAAAAAAAAAATTAAAAACCTTGGATCTCCTTTATTCGCTGCTCACTAAAGCCGCTAGTAATTATCGAGCCTTGCTGCATAAGTATATAGAAGTTGAGTTGAAAAAGACTGACAACCAAATGAAAAGCCTAAAAAGGAGAAACATGCAATTTTGGATAAGCTGGTTGTGTTGGAGGGTTTGGTTGATCCTCACAGTTTTAAATATCCCAACCTTGTAAACAGTGTTGTGGTTTTTGTACTTATAAGTTCTTGTAGCATATGCAAATTGACGGTTGAACATTTTCATGTAAACAACCTCAGAACGCTTTATACCCAATATTTTATTAAGTTTCCTTGGAAGGTAATTGCAAACTTGTAGGTGCTTCTTAAGGAATAAATTTATATTCTAGAAGAAGAGGAGTGAAGTGAAAAAACTAGAAGAGAAAATACTTGTAATTCGGATAATCCGTTCATGTTGAAGTGATCACATCTTGATCACTTGATCACTCCAAGAACAAGCAGGGCATATTCTTTTCACATGATCACTTGAGAAAGAGTTGCAGAACATATCTGGTCGACTATTGAGTATTTTCTGGTGACGAAGCTGGTCCGCAACATCCCTATGCAATTTGAATATGAGATGGGCTGTGAAATCCACTTGGGCACCACTTCTTTGAATTGTGTAACCATTATATTTAGATCAACACTTTTTGGAATACCACTATATTTAGATCTGCACTTTTTGGAATCTCTTCTTCAACTAACATGAGAGCCACTTCTTCTAAAACAGGAAACCCCAGTACTCCTGTAGCTTCTGAGCTGGACAATTGTCATCAACTTGAACGGAAGGGGCTAAAATATTTTGGGCATTCACAGGGGTGACCGTCGTGGAGGCATCAATAGGCTCTGGCCGAGCCGGAGTAAATTTCTCCACCACGAAGATCGGTCCCCAATCATTTTCATCCCGATTCAAAGCTGTGGAGGGGGACACGACTACAATAGGGTGATGAGATGAAGCATCTAAAAGAGAAGGGCAAGTGTGTCTAACTATGAAGCTATATGAGGCTGGGCCACGTTTTCTCTTTCCTTGCTCTCGCAGCATGGGGTCAGTGAGAATGCAGAGGAAATCAAGCAAAGGAGGAGATGAAACCCGAGTGTAGGAAGACATAAGCGACTTTATGAGAGGTGGAATAGTTGTTAACAAAATCAGAATGGGATAAAAGGAGCTCTCAACGAACATAAACACTGCAATTATTCCGGTTGCAGCCATGGTAAATGCCATAGATCTTGAGTTGACGACACTCAATGTCCAAGTCCAAGTACCAGCGTGAATGTAAACCAACACCATGCCAAACCTTCACAATAGCTTCCCCATGCGGTAGAGACGCCCACCCATCTCATATGCATTAATGATGAGAATGAAGAGGGATAAAAGGAGGAGGGTGGCGGCACTTTGTGAGAACATGATCATTCATATGCTCTCCAAGTGGAACCCCATCTCGAGCTCGTTTATCACATTTTATTACCTATTAAAAACCATATTATTTTCTTGGTATTGGAAGTGGTAGTTGTTTCCTTTAACCCGTTTAGATTTGAGAATAAATATTTGACAAGGTTCTTCTCTCTCAAGGAACCCTCCATTACTAGTTAGAGAAATTTTGAGACCATTTTTCTTAGGAAATTTGGGGAAAACAAAACACCAACAAATTTAGTCCTAGAACTATGAAGAATTAAAATGGGTTCTAAGGAATTGGTCAATGAATACAATCAATTCTTAGTTACCCTACTGAAGACGTTTCCATTGAATTATACACCTCTATTTTTCCCATTTCCATGGTGATGTTTGTTAAGAAAGATGAGAAAGCCACCCTCGAAGAAGATTTTCAGGAAGCTTTTAAAGTTGTAAAGAACATACTGAGTTTAAAAGGGAATAATGGGGCATAACAATCCAAAGACAAAGGTAAAACCAAAGTAACCCTGTCGAAACCCTCAAAAGAGAAAAAGGATTTTGATTCCATAGAGATCAAATCTCTCCAATTAAAAAAAAAAAGGAAAAAACTCTCTAATGAACTAATATATTTGAAGAAGACTTGTGGATAAGGATCTTCAAACTAAAATATTTTTTTTAGATTTCCCCCCAAGAAAGACAAGAGTACTCTGCCAACCAATAAAACCAATCCTTATGAGGAGTATGGGATTAATATGGAATATATTGTTCAAGCTTTACAAACTTGGGCAACAAAAAATATGACTGGGGTCAAGGATGAAGGAGAGGAAAAGCATGAACAACAAGAAGAGTCTTAGGAATCTCGAGGAACATAAGAGAAATAGGTGAACTCATTTTTGGATATCACTTATGGTAGAGAGGAATAATAAATAGAGGAAATACACTTGTCCCAAAACGATGTAACTACTAGAACTTCAAGCAAGAACAAATCATAATACCCCCAAACACTTCCAATCTTCCCACAACTACCAATTCCAATACCAAGAAAACGTCATCTCTTACCAACCTCACTACTCCCAACATTTCTAAAATGACACCCTCCAACCACAAATATAACGATCAAATGCCTAAGCCAAGTTCTCCTTCCATTTCCTCAAAAAATATGGAATATGATTTCTTCGAAGATTTGAAGAAAACTAAATCCAATATTTCCGTGTTTGAACTCATGAAACTCCCTCACATTCAAGAATTTTTTATTAAAAACCTACAAAGAACGACTTCCAATGGCACTAAAGAAGGTAGTCTAGGCACAAAGGAGGGAACAACCAAATATAACCTATGGAACAACGACACTCCATCCAAGAGTCAAGTGGCCACAAATGCATCCTTAACTGGACAAAGGTCAAGATCTACTACTCCCCCTTTCCTAATTACTTTCAAAATATTCAATAGGAATATTCATAATTGAATGGTAGACCATAGACATTCTTCTAATGTAATTCCCCTTAAATTATGTGAGAAGATTAATGTTAATCTTAAGGCATATGATATTCAAATTATAAAGTTAGATAAAACTCGAGTGAAAGTAATGAGGAAATAAAAATTGTTTTAATCAAAATGTCTACTAATCCTAAAATTCATCAAACTATTGATACCATTATGGTAGACATTCCTCACAATTATGGCATTTGTTTGAGTAGATATTGGTCATCTATGTTGAATGGGTGTTATTCTATTGATTGGTCATATTTATGGATTCTTTTCAATTGAAAACTAGATCACATCATAATTTATAGAGAAAGATATATTAAGCATGTGGTTACTCATTTGAATGATCCCAATGAACCTGTGATGTTTAATAATTCAATTTTGGGAAATTATTCATATGACACATTTTTGGGGAACTACACTTCTCAAATATCTCATTTTGCATAATCAAACACACAATATGAAATCCTTCATTACTGATGCCAACCTGCCCTCGACGGCCCGGTCGCCCCACCAGGACCTTCAATATCTCGTCTCGAAGAGTCGACGGCTCTTCCAACTCCCTCGGGAATTCTTTACCCACATTTTTCTCGGCGATCTCCTCTTCGCGTATTGGGAGATCGGGTCTCGCGATATCGCGAGGCTTGCAACACTGTCCCGGTGCAATCAAACCCCGAAATTCCGATCCCCGATGGTCAACGGTCAATACCTCGGGATATCGCCACTCGCGATGCCGAGCCTTTGTATTTTGGAACCCCAAGTACCGAGGTGTCGATGCCACGTGTTATACTCCATACAATCTCCGTGGGACCCGTCGCAACTTGCGCTCTCGCAATTTCTCCGTGCTCCTTTCGACTTTGCAACCGCCGAAATGTCGAGCCCCGAATCCTGGGGATCTTGTGCCACCTGTCCCTCCAACGATTGACGGCTCCGATTAAATCGGGGGATCGCATCTCATGATTTTCGACGTGCATGCAACTCTTGCACTCACCAACCCCGCTATGCCGAGGCGCGATGGCAGATGGATTATACTTGCGCTTGGAAATCTCTTTCTTCCAACAGTTCAAGTCGTCGGTTCTCTTCCTCTTGGAGAGTTCTTCCTGCTCCCAAGGCTCGATTTTGTTCACGCTCCTCCGGGGTATGTTCTCACAATACCTATAAGGAACTATCCCTCCCGAGCTTTGTTTCTCTAGCTCCTTCAGAGATCTTTCGAACATGCTCCTTGTGCTCGACCTTCAACCACTTTCAACAGTGTTGAAGTCTTCCAGGTTCTGTGCCTTCGCAGCTACAACCAAACTGACCTTTCCTTTCTCAGACTTGTCACTGAGAATTCAATCCAACCTGCATTCGCTTGCACGGTTCGAATAACCCAATTCACTCTGGACAAAACGAGAACAAAGTTCAATTGTTTAGCCTCCTCAACGCACTCTATGCGGAGGAATTCCACTGCACTCTATGCAGGAATCTCCTGGCTCAAACAGAGAAACAATTGAAACTCATTCACTCATTCTCTCAGGTTTCGAACCTGGTATGCAATCACATATGCAGCATATAAAAGATAAGCATAAAAAGAAGCAAACATGCACAAGCATAATATCAACAACACACAGAGATCAAACACATCCATGGAATTGAATCAAAGTCTTTCCTATTAATTCAATGTCTATACATGGAAGTTCTTCACAAATTCTCTGGTCTACTCCTCTTCTTCTCAGAATGCTAATGCTGAATAATCTAATACTCCTTTCTACAATGATACAAGGGAGGGTGTCTATACTTCGTTTTCCCTCTCGAAAGTAAAACATGTCTAATCTACAGTTAACTCCTATCTACCAGCATTAAAACTATTAAATTCCTTCTTATCTATATTACAATACAAATGCACCCGACTTTGAATGCCTTCCTTCAAACGATGGTGCAACGATCTTTTCAAAGTAATTCAAAAATGTATGCGCTGGTGCTGTCCAGCTGTTCTCCTCTTTCCTCCACGCTGGCTCGCTTGGTTAAGTTGTAGATGCTCCTGCATCATACTCCTCGGCTCAAAAGATTTCATGGGCTCCTATCCATGAGCTGCTGCATGGTGTGACCATGTTTTTGTATCACTGCCTCTGTTTCCCAGCTTGCATCCTCCTCGGGGTGATTCTTCCATTTCACCAGGTACTCAAAATATTGCTTTCTCCTGGTCTTTCTTCCAACTCTTTTATCCAGTATGCACTCCATCTACGGTTTCTGTGCAACTGGTAGTTGTTTCTGCCACTGGACTACTGGTTGTTTATTAGTTCCAGCTTTTCCATCCTCGGTCCTGTAGGGTTATAAATCCGAAACATTGAAAATCAGAGATATCCCGATGCCCTCTCGCAACTCAAGCTCATACGCATTTTCGCCAAACTTCCTCAGGATTCGGCACGGCCCAATTTTCTTCATCTTGAGCTTGTTGTATGTTCCCCTTGTGAACCTTTCTTTCCTCAAGTGCGCCATAACCATGTCTCCAACTTCAAACTGAAGTTGTCTCTTCCTCTGATCAGCTATGCGCTTATACTTCTGGTTTGACTTCTGCAATCGTTGCTTCACTTCGACGTGAAGATCCTGCATTGCTTCAGCGAATTCCTCAGCTCTCGTGCTGCTCGTTTCAGCTTGTTCTGACTCCCTGAGCTTAGACACTCCTCTTGGCTGTGTCCCATACAAAATTTGGAACGGGCTCTTACCTGTACTCCGATTCACCGAATCGTTGTACGCAAACTCTGCCTGTGGTAGGATCTGATCCCAACTGGTGTGATGCTCAGTCACCAGGCTTCTCAACAAATCTCCTAAGCCCCTGTTGACCACTTTTGTCTGCCCATCTGTCTACGGATGGTAAGCAGAGTTGAATGCCAATTCAGTCCCCAGCTTCTTCCATAGCGTCCTCCAAAAGTGACCTATGAATTTCGTGTCTCGATCTGAAATTATGCTCCTCAGCATTCCATGCAATCGCACGATCTCCTTGAAAAACAAATTCGCGATGTGGGTCGCATCGCTGGTCTTATGACACGGTATGAAATGTGCCATCTTCGAGAAACTATCCACCACCACAAAGATGGAATCCACTCCTCACTGTGTTCTCAGTAATCCCAATACAAAGTCCATACTGATGGCCTCCCATAGTCTCTCAGGTATGGGCAACGGCTGATATAACCCTGTGTTCTACTTCCGGCCCTTCGTGTGTTGACAAATCCTGCATCTTTCAACGAACCGTCTAACATCTTCACGCATGCCTGGCCAGAAATATGATTCACTCATCTTGGCGAATGTTTTGTCATGCCCGAAATGACCTGCTAATCCTCCGTTGTGCTTCCCCTTCACCAAATTCTCTCTCATAGACCAATCTGGAATGCACAGTTGATTTCCTTTGAAGAGCAATCCATCCTGGATCAGGTAGTCAATCCATGAACTCCTATCCCTGAGAAATGGATTCTCAGCTGCCTCGTATGCCTCGCAAAAGTCTGCATCGCCTGCATACATATCCTTCAGGTTTTCAAAACCCAACATCTTGACTCTGAACTCCTGCAGCAATAAACACTTCCTTCTCAAGGCGTTAGCCACCTTGTTCGCAGTCCCCGAAATGTGCTTGATCACGAACATAAAATTCTGCATGTACTCTACCCACTTCGCATGCTTTTGATTCAGCTTCTCTTGCTGACTCACGAACTGCAATGCATGGTTGTCGCTGTACAACACAAACTCCTTGGGTATCAAATAATGCCTCCACTTCTTCAATGCTTGGATAATGGCATAGAATTCTTTATCATATGTGGAGTATTTCAATTTTTCATCATCCAGCTTCTCGCTGTAATATGCCACAGGTCTGTCATCCTGACTCAGAACCCCTCCAACAGCATACCCACTAGCATCACACTTCACCTGGAAGGTCTTCTGAAAATCTGGCAGCACCAAAATTGGCTGCTCTGTTATCTTTCGCTTCAACATATTGAAGCTTCTCTCGGCCTCGGTTGTCCAATGGAAAACCTTATGCCACATTTTCACAGTGTCCATCATTGTGGTGCTAATTACACTAAAGTTACGAATGAACTTTCGGTAGAAGCTTGCCAAATCGTGAAAGCTCCTTACCTCAAAAACATTCCTTGGCGATGGCCAATTCTGGATTACGTTCACCTTCTCAGGATCCATCTTCAATTCATTTGCCGAAATTACAAAACCCAAATAAATGAGTTATGTCTGCATGAAGGAACACTTCTTCAAATTTATCAGCAGCTTCTCCTGCTGTAATCTTCTCATCATAGTGGCTAAATGCCTCACGTGTTCAGCCTTCATCTTGCTGAAAATCAATATGTCATCCAAGTATACGACCACAAATTTTCCAATGAATTCCCGCAGGACTTCATTCATTAGCCTCATGAATGTGCTTGGTGCGTTTGTCAAACCAAACGGCATGACCAGCCATTCGTACAAACCCTCGTTTGTTTTGAAGGTTGTCTTCCATTCATCTCCCTCTCTCATCCGGATCTCATGATATCCACTCTTGAGATCTATCTTGGAGAAGTAATTTCCCCCACTCAGGTAGTCCATCAAGTCGTCCATTCTCGGCAGTGGAAACCTGTACCTGATGGTGATCTTATTAATCGCCCTGGAGTCTGTACACATCCTCCAGACTCCATCCTTCTTCGGACTCAGTACCGTTGGAACGACACATGGACTCAGACTCTCTCTGACCAGTCCTTTGTCCTGCAGATCTTGTACCTGCCTTTTGACTTCCTCATTCTCCTGAGGTGTCAACCTATACACTGCCTTGTTTGGTAGACTTTCTCTGGGTATGAGGTCAATGTGGTGACTCACACTCCTCATCGGTGGCAATGAACGTGGTAGTTCATCCACGATGATATCGGCAAACTCTCCCAGCAGTTGTTGAATCTCCTCTGGCAAGTCATCCACTCTTGTGCTTGTCAGGAAAATTCTCGGCTTCTTGACAACAAAGAACTGTGGATCTTCATTCTTCTCCATCTCCGTGAGAAGTTCTTTTCCACTCATGAGAAGTATGGTATTGTTCACTTCCGGCTTGACCACCTTATCCTTGATCGGAAGCAATGTATGGGATCTCCCATCCTTCTCCAAGGTGTATGTGTTCATTCTCCCATCATGAACAACATGTCGATCATACTGCCATGGTCTTCCCAATAAAACATGACAGACATCCATGGGAAGGACATCACACAGGATCTCATCCTTATATTCACCCATTTTAAAGTTGACCAAGCATTGTTTTGTAACACATACCTGGTGTCCTTTCTGTAACCATGTCACCTTGTATGGACTTGGGTGCTTGTTCGTTTTCAGCTCTAGTTTCTCCACCATCTTGGTTGAAACGAGATTATCGGTGCTTCCGCTGTCCACTATGACCTTGCATTTCCAGCCCTTGGTCTTGCAAGTCATCCGGAACAGTCTGCATCTTTGCGCTGAGCTGTCCACCTCTTTCTCAGGTGTCAAGAGAGCCTTGTGCACTGTCAGTGACTCTCCACTTCCAGTGTCTTCATCCTCAATGTCACGCCTCTGCACCTCAGCGACGTGAGCTTTTCCTCCATCCATTTTCCTATCTGGACAGTCAACGGCTTTGTGTCCGTCTCTACCACATGTGAAACATGTGATAACTCCTCCTCGACCTCTGCCTCAACCTCAGGTACGAGGAAATGTGTTCACGTCAACATATCCTCCTTGCTGATCATCTTGCGGCCTCCTCGGATCAAAATTTTGCTGCCTCTGCTATGAGGTTCCACCTCTTTCATCTTTCCCCTGAGGTCTCCTCCAATCCTCCTTGGGCTTTTGAGCTCTTTCTGGGGCAACAGCTTTGCCTCTGGGCTGGCTTCTGCCTCACCCTCGCTGTCCCTGCTTGCGGCTCAGCTTTTCCTCGGCTTTCAGAGCCATCTAGTATGCATCCTCAACTGTGCGGATGGTAACCATGCTCAGCTCGTCCTGAATATCATACCTGAGACCATTTAGGTATCTCGCCACCTTTTCGTCATCACTCTCCTGATGACCAACTCGAATGTTGAGCCTATAGAATTCTTCGGTGTACTCCTTCATCGACATCAACTTCTGTCTCAGGTTCTGCATGCGCCTGAACAGAGTGATCTGGTAGTCCCTCAGAATGAATTTTGCCTTCATCTTAGCTATCATCTGATCCCAGCTCTTGATCTTTTGTTTTCCCTTGGAACGTCTGTCTGCCTGCAGCTCGTCCCACCATAAGGCTGCATGTCCTTTCAACTTCGTGAAAGCATGCCTTATCTTCTTGTCCTCTTCGATATCTTCATAATCGAAGTAGGTGTCGAGTGCTCAAATCCAATCCAGCAATTCCTCTACGTTCAGACTTCCCTCATAGAAAGGAATGTCCATCTTAGTCTTCGAGCTCATCCTCGAAATGGCCCTTACCAACCTCTCTGTAGAGGCATCTTCTGCGACGACCTCTTCTTGGTCGTGTCCAGCTTCCTCTTCAACCTCAGGATCACTGAACTCTACCGTACTAGCTCCACGCCTCTGGGTGGTCTCCATCTCTTTGAGTCTCCCCCTGAGATCTCGTATCTGACGTTCCATCTCTAGGTTTCCTGCTAGCCTACCCCTTCTTCGGGCGTCCCTGTCTTGACGATCAGGTGACTGCCTCTCCCTTCGTGGCGGCATTATGTCTTCTACTTCTCTCTGCTACCCGGACAAAGAGAGCTCCAAAAGAGGCTCTGATACCACCTGACGCCAACCTGCCCTCGACGGCCCAGTCACCCCACCAGGACCTTCAATATCTCAGCCCGAAGAGTCGACGGCTCTTCCAACTCCCTCGGGAATTCTTTACCCATAGTTTTCTCGGCGATCTCCTCTTTGCGTATCGGGAGATCGGGTCTCGCGATATCGCGAGGCTTGCAACACTGTCCCGGTGCAATCAAACCCCGAACTTTCGATCCCCGATGGTCAACGGTCAATACCTCGAGATATCGCCACTCGCGATGCTGAGCCTTTGTATTTCGGAACCCCAAGTACCGAGGTGCTGATGCCACGTGTTATACTCCACACAATCTCCATGGGACCCATCGCAACTCGTGCTCTCACGATTTCTCCATGCTCCTTTCGACTTTACAACCGCCGAAATGCCGAGCCCCGAATCCTGGAGATCTCGTGCCACCTGTCCCTCCAACGATTGACGACTTCGATTAAATCAGGGGATCGCAACTCGCGATTTTCTACGTGCATGCAACTCTTTCACTCACCAAGCCCGCTATGCTGAGGCACGATGGCAGATGGATTATACTTGCGCTTGGAAATCTCTTTCTTCCAGCAGTTCAAGTCGTCGGTTCTCTTCCTCTTAGAGAGTTCTTCCTGCTCCCAAGGATCGATTCTATTCACGCTCCTCCGGGGTCTGTTCTCACAATACTTGTAAGGAACTATCCCTCCTGAACTTTGTTTCTTTGGCTCCTTCAGAGATCTTTCAAACACGCTCCTTGTGCTTGACCTTCAACCACTTTCAACAGTGTTGAAGTCTTCCAAGTTCTGTGCCTTCGCAACTACAACCAACCTGACCTTTCTTTTCTCAGACTTGTCACTGAGAATTCAATCCAACCTGCATTCGCCTGCACGGTTCGAATAACCTAATTCACTCTGGACAAAACGAGAACAAAGTTCAACTGTTTAGCCTCCTCAACGCACTCTATGCGGAGGAATTCCACTGCACTCTATGCAGGAATCTCCTGGCTCAAACAGAGAAACAATTGAAACTCATTCACTCATTCTCTCAGGTTTCGAACCTGGTATG
>ML790301.1:228224-259705 GCA_009831015.1 Picea engelmannii | reverse complement strand
TCAACAACACACAGAGATCAAACACATCCATGGAATTGAATCAAAGTCTTTCCTATTAATTCAATGTCTGTACATGGAAGTTCTTCACAAATTCTCTGGTCTGCTCCTCTTCTTCTCAGAATGCTAATGCTGAATAATCTAATACTCCTTTCTACAATGATACAAGGGAGGGTGTCTATACTCCATTTTCCCTCTCGAAAGTAAAACATGTCTAATCTACAGTTAACTCCTATCTACCAACATTAAAACTATTAAATGCCTTCTTATCTATATTACAATACAAATGCGCCCGGCTTTGAATGCCTTCCTTCAAACGACGGTGCAACGATCTTTTCAAAGTAATTCAAAAATGTATGCGCTGGTGCTGTCCAACTGTTCTCCTCTTTCCTCCACGCTGGCTCGCTTGGTTAAGTCGTAGATGCTCCTGCATCAATTACACTCAAATGGTTAAGTCTAATTGCGATATGGTAGATAACACTAACATTACGTATAGTGTACTATCTAACACAATCTCCAAGGATATATTAGAGATAATTACTAACTCCATTAACCCCAATAATTAAAAAAACATTGAAAATTTGAAATCAACTTTTGAACCAAAAAGAAGGATCCTTATATGTGGATGTTATGTTTTTATGGATCCAAGTCTCTAGAAGGTGTAAGTGTTGGATTCATACTCAAATATCCGTAAGTAAAGAAAACATTGGTTTCATGAAAACTTGAGTTTCAATGCACAAACAATATTGTCGAATACGAAGCCCTACTACAAGGATTCAGGAAAGAATCAAACTTGAAAGAAAATAAATTTAAAGTATTTTAAGGTTCACAAATTGTTATAAGCCAGTAAAGGAATACCATACACTATCTTTCAAGTCATCTTAAACATTATCAACATGAGGTATGATAACTAATAAAAACAATTATGCATTTAATATCAATCTTATTAGTTGTTCATTGAACTCTGATGCTCACTTACTTTTAATGTTGTATCTAGATTGATACCATCAAAGTAAATTAATGCCTGATACCTTTTCTGTTGAAATTTTGTGTAGGTCGCTGATTCTCGGCAACATAACCAACTGGAGAGTCTTCGATGATGACCAACATATTATTAATTTCTACACCTCGAAGGCACGTTCAAAGACTCTATTATAAATGAAGGTCAATATGATCAAATAATGAACATTGGTATCACCGATCAAGCTCAACAAAGTTATCAACCTAGTCTAGCTAACAACATCCCTAAGAATGTAGTGAAACTGGAGAAAAATTATGATCTCTAGGATATGTTCAAGAGGGAAACAAACTACAAAACTAACAAATCATCACTACAGTTTGAAGTAGTAAATATGGGAACAAGCAACACACCTCAAATTACCAATCTGGGAAATAATTGTTTTCTTAATGAAAGACAATATGTTATCAAGTTGTTCAAGGAATACAAAGATATATTTTCCTAGACATATGAATAATTCAAAACTTATGAAACTAAGATCATACAACACATCATTCAAATGAAGCTTCAATCAAAACCTTTTCAACAAAAACTCAGAAAGACGCACCCTAGTCTTGAGCCACAAGTTAAAGTTGATCCAAACAAGTTGTTAGTTGCTAAGATTACATCCCAAGTTATAAATACTTGGTGGGTTTTTAATCTTGTACCACTAAGGAAGAAGAATGGGGAAATAAGGATTTCATTGATTTCACGAACTTAAACAAAGTCTCCCATAAGTACAACTATCCAGTGCATCATATGAAACAAATCATGCAATGTGTATCTAGTTCAAAAATTCTCTCTTTACTAGATGGATTCTCTTGCTACAACCAAGTTCTAGTTTCCCATAATGGCCAATTGAAAACTCATTTCTGAACTGAACTAAGGTAATTTTTCTTTATCCCATTGTAATAAACCTCTTAGTGGAGAATAATCTAGGAGATAAAAAAGCTAATTGAATAAAAACCTTACAAGAGTACGACATGAAGATCAGGCCTGCTAAAATTCTCAATGGGTAGGGTTTATGTAAGCTATATATTGAATCAATAAGTGACAATGCACAAGGAGATACATTATATCAAGATCAAATTCTTTCCAAAAGAGAATTTTACTAAATTCCTATTAATTATGACCAATGGTACTTTGAAATGAAATACTATTTAACCCATGGGTCAGCTCCACATTATATGGAACCAAAGAAGAAGAGAGACTTAGACTCATATAAACCTAATATCAACTCACTCAAGAGATATTATGCAGAAAACATTATGAAAGTGTTTTCTTGAGATGCATTCAAAAGAGACATGTAAGCAAGGTCTTATTTAAACTTGACGATGGCACAACTAGTGGGAATTTCAGAGGTGACACTACTAATCAAAAGGTCCTTAGACTTGGTTATTATTGGTCTAATATATTCAAGAACTCACACACATATGTAATAAAGTGTCAGGAATGTATAAGGTCAGCTTGAAAGGAAAATAAAGTTGTATTTCCACTGCAACATGTGATTATAGAATGACCTTTTCAACAATGGGGTTTGGACATGATTGGGGAAATTAATCCCAAATCTTTTGAGCTACACAAATATATCTTGATTGCTACTGATTATTTCACCAAATGTATAGAAGAAATCCCCTTGAAGATAACCAACAAATAACAGGTGATATATTTCCTTGAATCTTATATTATCACTAGGTTTAGTGTCCCCGAGTCTTTGTTTTTGATAATTCCAAGTAATTTTCTTCTCTAATATTAACTAAATATTCTCTTGAATGAAAAATCAAAGTTAAATATTCAAAAAACTATTATCCACAAGGAAATGGAATGACTAAGTCCATCAATAAAATCCTAATAAAAATCCTAAAGATAACTATCAATTATCATCGAAGAAACCGATATATGGCCCTCCTGAACTCCTTGTCGACCAACAGAGTAACACTTAAATCCTCTATAGATAATTATCCCTTCTTTATAGTCTATGGACAAGAAGTGACTTTTCCTACACATGTTTGTTTCCCCTCATTGTATCTTTCTCAATCTATTCAAAATGAAGCATGCCCACTAATGCAACAAAGTCTTGATATGCTATTAAAATTGAAACAAGAAAAGGAAAATTCCAAAAGGAATTTAATGCAACACCAAGAAGTAATAAAAAAAATGGTTTGATAAGTCATGTGTAGGAAACAATGATTCTCAGGAGGGAGATATTGTTCTAAAGTGGGACAAATAAAATGAGATTAAATGAAATCATAAAATGTTCAAAAAGTTATGGTTAGGCCCATATATAATTCATCAAAAAATTGGGCCACAAACATTCAAACTGAGAAAATTGGAGGGAGATAGGGACGAGCTCCTTGTCCATGGTCAAATCCTGAAACGATACTTCCCCTAGTCACCCTTGGTGGCATACTATTGTACATTGTATGGATTCATTTGTCATTTGAACCCCTTTAGAATAAAAATATGTTCCTCCTTTTATCTTACCTCTTTTCTTTTTCTACCACAATAATCCCTTTCTAACCTCTTTTGCATTTGAATTGCTGGAAACTATTTTCCATGCCTAGCAAGCACCTTGTAGGAGAATATCTAGTGAGGTACTCATTGTAATGATGAAATGTCTTGTATTTGGTATTAAACAGTTAAATCTGACTTATGCTTGTAATTTATGGGATAAATTCACTTTTTTTTGTTTGAGGAAGCCACCAATTTTTCATAACATGTGTGTGAGTCACTGAAGTGGACATGGGATTGGTTACCTTTATGAATATTCTCATAAGAAAACCACGGTTCTTTAAATAAGATACAATAAAAACTTAATGTGTCTTTTGGATAATTCTCGTGAGGCCTCTGTGTCCTATAACTTGAAAAATTTAATAAAAGGCTTACTCGGGAAGAATTCATGAAGAAAATCATTGACTGAGACTTGCATATCGAAATGACTCTTGTATCACCCTTGTTACGTCACACCCTACATGCATATGCATTATCTATAACTAAAATATAAAAGGGTGATCATTTATTTAAATAGAAGAGAAGTTGAAAGAACTATCATTAGTGCGGAAAGTATAAGTAAACACTTTAGGGATATGGATGCTCACTCATAGTAGGTATATTCTTGTATGATAATAAGGAAACTTCAACATGGCTATGAACTCTCGTTGACAGTGAATTAATGCCGAGAAAAAGAGGTGAAGATTGCGTTGTGCTATTAAAAATTTCAAGTGTGAGCCTCTGTGGTGTTCTAGTCCTCCTAGATTCTCAAAATAAATAATTAATCCCATTTTTAATGTTCTCTCTTCAATTATCCTAAATATCTCCACAAAAAGTCATTATGTCCTTATCCTTTCTATAGAGAAGTATGTTTGGGGTCCACGGTATTGTTGATGTTAATATTATGGTAGTTGTCGGAGGTATTTACCTCTACATGTGAACCTGACGAGAATAGAAGACTCTCGGAAGAAAGAGAAACCCTAATGAATTGGCTAATAATAGTAGAAGCCTTGTCAGCTCAAGAAGAAAATTGATATTAGGCTACTAGCCTCCAAGAGAAGAAGTCAGCCAAAATTAATAATAATATACTGAACAGACACATACCCAGAAAGAGAGGTTGGCCCCAGTAAAGTGGCAGGATTACTATAAATACAGGGCGTGAGTTCTCATTTGTAGCATCTCAGTAGTTACAGACAGAGCCATTTATGCGCAGTAGTTTCCCAGTTGGTGCGCACTACAGTTGCAGTATGTTGTGCAGGTTTGGAGGAGGGTTGCAGGTGCGTCTGCAGCAGCAACTAGTTTCACTATTGGCTTGGATATCTCTTGGCTAGGGTTTGGGACTATCTGATGAGTTTCTTGTGTTGCGCTATCCTTGGAGAGAGATGTGTTGTCCCTTTGTTTGGCTATCTATCCTAGGGATTGATTCCGAAGGAATTCTCAGTCAAGGTTAAGGTGCTCGGATGGAGGCTTCGGCCTATGGTTGGGTGATGAGGGTATCGTCAATGGTAAAATGAGCACACAATCTTCTATATTCTAACATTTTATGGGCCCACACCCCTTCATTCAGCCTAAAACGCTCGAAGGAAACATAACCACTAGACATTGAGCTCGTTGAGGAACTTTCGCTAGGGTTACTAGCAGGAGCAGCTTCCAAAATCACTGCAGCTAGGGTTACTAGCAGAAGCAGTTGCAGAAACCCTAAACCTCTTGTTGAGGCACTTTAAGGGATGAGATTGACCTAATCTCCGGATAGATCAATGCGCCCTAGCCCAGCGCATCTCCTGGTACTCTCAGAAGGCCAAGATGTGAAGTTTGGATTTCTGGTCACATCTAGGGTTTGACCAAATCAAGCAAGCCATGATGAACTCTATGAAGTTTGAGAACAAGCTAGATGGATCCTCTAACTTCATAGCATGGAAGACAAGTATTAACCTCATCCTTACGAAGAATAAAGTGTTGGACATTGTGAAAGGAAAGATTGTGAAGCTAGAGTTTATAGAAGGAGAAGAGAAGGAACTGCAAAACGTTGCAGCTATGGAGAAGTTCAAAGACATTGACATCAATGCCATGAGTATCATAGTGGATTCCATAAAAGACCACTTGATACCCTACATCTCCCATCTTGACTCATCAAAGAAGATGTACGATGCCCTAACAAATCTCTTCTCAGTGAGAAACATTGGACAAGTTATGAGTCTGAAGAATGAGCTCCATAACATGAAGATGAATGATGACGACAACATAACATCCTACTTTGTAAGGATCTCCCAGCTAAGACATCAACTACAAGATATTAAAGAGATCACTTCTGAAAAGGAATTGGTGAACATAGTACTCATTGGTCTTCCCAAGACATGGGATGTATTTGCCGCAAGCATGAACACAAGGAAGGAGTACCCGACATTTGAATAACTTTGGACTTGTTGTGCTCAAGAAGAATCAAGGATCAATGCAAAAGAGAAACCCCAAAAGAAGTATGATGATCAAGCCTTCACAACAAGATTCAAGAACCTCAAGAACAAAAAGAAGTTTGGTTCAAGGAGGAAGCCAAACCAAGAGAAAGACATTTCAGAAATATAGTGCTTCAACTGTCAGAAGTACGGTCACTACAAAAATCAGTGTCCCGAGCTAAAGAAAAGGAAGAAGAAACACAAAGCATCGACTTTCGAAGAAAAGGAACCTACTAAGAAGACTAAGCAGGATGGACGAGACTTCTTGTACTAAAAGGTAACAACACTCTTCTTATTCTCTTGTACATATCTTGCTTGCATCGTCTCTGTACATATCTTGTATAGATAATGTGTTCCAAGTAGGGCTATACCTATGAAAGAACAACGGGACAAGGATAAATGTCATTAGATAATACATATGAAAGGATGAAATACAAACCATGTGGAAGCTACTACAAGATAAGACGAACCAATCCTGAAGAGACTTAGAAGTCATACATCAAGAGAAATTGGGGAAAGACTTATGACGACAACTAAGACAGAAGCGTGGACTCTATTAAGACAAGATAACCAATTATATATTGCAGAAGACAATAAGGTTGCAGATGGAAGCGTGGAGTCTATTATATATTGTAGAAGACAACAAGGACAGAGATGAAAGTAGTCAGACGAAGGGAGAAGATTATATGCACTCTTACATGATATTCTATATTGAGGGAAGACATTCTTTCAGATATCACAGATGTGAGTGAAAGATTGACCCAGATGATCATTGTTGATATTCTATACTGAGGGCAGACACTCTTTCAGATCTCACAGATGTGAGTGAAAGATTGGCCCAGATGATTCAGTTTTTATGAAAACATTGTTTCTATGCAGATGAAGACTACTGTGGTGGCAGACATTCTTTCAGATCTCACAGACGTGAGTGAAAGATTGGCCCAGATGATACAATTTTTATCATAACATTGTTTCTATGCAGGATGCTCTTAGATGTTTGTTATGAAGACTATATGACAGTAGATGAGGACTACTGTGGTGAGTGTGTTTCACTGCTCGCAACTATACGTTGCTGATCAAGTACTTGTGTGTTACTTGATGTGGTAGTTAACCACTGGATTGTAGTTGTGTACTACTATGAATAGACATAGGTGTGTTCTATCCTTGTTCTAATTTCCTTGAAGACTATCAGCAGTTTATTGGAGATAATGATCATTTAGATGAATGATCAACATAGATTTTCTAGACGGAAAACAGTTCAGAGCTTTTACTCCTCTTGTATCACTCTATGGTGAGAGTGACTTATCCAACATCATATTACTCAGATGAAGGATGGTTTCGAGAGATGATGCAGCTGATAGTGATGGTGATGCTCATGATCTAGTCATGAAGTAGTCTAGATGACTATATTGATGCTACCGGGTAAATGGTATGTTTTGTGCTCAAGTCCATTACCTGTAAATACCTCTCTAGCTAGGAGGGAGTGTTAATATTATGGTAGCTGTGGGAGGTATTTACCTCTACATGTGAACCTGACGAGAATAGAAGACTCCGGGAAGCAAGAGAAACCCTAATGAATTGGCTAATAACCCTAGAAGTCTTGTCGGCTCAAGAAGAAAATTTATATTAGGATATTAGCCTCCAAGAGAAGAAGTCAGACATAATTAATAATAATATACTGAACAGACACATACCCAGAAAGAGAAGTCGGCCCCGGTAAACTGGCAGGATTACTATAAATACAGGGCACCAATTCTCATTTGTAGCATCTCAGCAGTTGCAGACAAATCCAGTTCTACATAGCAGTTTCCCAGTTGGTGCGCACTGCAGTTGCAGACTGGTGTGTAGGTTTGGAGGAGGGTTGTAGGTGCAGCTACAGTAGTATCTAGTTTCAGTATTGGCTTGGATATCTCTTGGCTAGGGTTTGGGACTATCTGATGAGTTTCTTGTGTTGCGCTATCCTTGGAGAGAGATGCGTTGTCCCGTTGTTTTGCTATCTATCCTAGGGATTGCTTCCGGAGGAATTCTCAGTCAAGGTTAAGGTGCTCGGAGGGAGGCTTCGGCCTGTGTTTGGGTGACGAGGGTATCGTCAATGGTAAAATGAGCACACCATCTTCTATATTCTAACAGTTGAGTCTATAAATTTTGTTGAAAAATCAAAGAGTCAAGAAATATTATCTCGCGGTTAATTTGAAACATAGATACATGGTTCTCCCATGAAAGTCGCCATTTTTTGTAGGAGAACAACAATCCCCACAAAAACTAATAATTTTGGTGGGAACCCATATTACCAACATTTGACAAGGCACTAGTTTTTACCTACTTGATGATTTATTCACTTACAAGCTTAATGTTTGCATATGGTCACCAAAGATGGAGAGAATAATATCTTCATTAACCTTCAATTTTATCTTTTCATACCATTCATAAATTCCTCCTTAAGCTACAAAACCTTTTCAAAAGTCAACCATTAATAGCTACAAAAATTCCCCCCTTTTCGATTTATTTGGCCTTGGTCCTTGTATTTTTTTCGTCTCTTTACTTCCCACTCTTCAATGCTCCTAATACTAGAATCACAATGACGACACCCTTATAATGTCATCGGGGAAAACTGGTCGAAAGTAATATTTATCGATGAAGCGCTCCTATTTATAAATCCATTTCATCATCCAAATGAAATTATAAGACTCATTCCTAAACCCGCATTAACATGATTCTTTACTTTGGCCCCATTTCCCCATCACTTCATGATACCGATGCCATTCCCACATGTGGCAAGCTCCCACTCGTTGTTCTTTTCATTGAAACATTTCTTCAGTGGTAAATACTTTGGGATTATTCCTTTGTTATTCCCTTTGAAAAATTTCGACGATGACACTAATTAAATAGATCACCGACAACTGAACCTTAATCTCATCCTACAACTGAAATTTGTCTAGCAATCACCGAATACATCCTGGATACTAAACCTACATTGCCCCCTAACATGACCCACACAACTATTTTAACATAATGACACAACGATAATGGAGAGGATTTATTTAAGCGAGCAAACCAATAAGTTTGTAAGAATATTGATAACATTTATCACTTTCCTCGAGGACAATGAAAAACTTAAAGGTGTCATCATTAGAAGATGGATTTGCAATCATTATAAAATAGGCTTCATCCTTACAAAATTTGAATGTAAATGACTTATCAATGATGCCTTCCCCCTATTAGCTCCACTCCTCCAATGATATGATTAAAGGTCATGATCCCTCGACTCTCTACGAAATAAATTATGATATCATGTATGACTCTGACCGAGTCGAAGATGTGACTCATTTTGTTCATTAATTGGACAAGGTCTTGGAGGGAATTTGGGAAGCATTAAGACATCGTGGATACTTAATTTACCCTACTTTTCTATATTACCACCAAGAATAATAGATTCTAGTGTTGCAAAAGTCTAGTCAATTGATTTGCCAATTATTATCTCTAGTCTATAGGTAAGTGTTTTAGAAAGCACTTAGAAACATGTATCTATATCACTCTGGTAAGACACTTATTTTCTTTAATTGTATGGTTTATGTAGGAGGAAAAATGTCTCAGATGACAACTAGGAAAGGGAAACTCCAAATATTACCCATTATGCATGTTCATACTATAGTTCTAGATTCTTTGGATATACTTGATACAAACAACCATGATGAGTTGGATCATTTCCTCAGCTATGGTGAAATGTTTTACATGTTTCAGAATGAAATATTCCCACTTGATGGTATAGAAAGTGAATAATACATAAGTATCCTCAAAATCAACATCCACATAATAGTTTCTCACCCGAAACTCTTTCCTTATAATGATTTTGCGAGGCAATGATTTTCACATTTACAAAAAGACACAGGATTGATAGTCAATGCTGTAGGGATCCAATTTTCCTCAGTCAAGACAAAATACATCAAGGTTCGATATAATACCCCAAACCCACTATTGTGTCGAAATAATTTAACACCCATCCATGATGTTAAACAATTAATCTTTCATTTTATACATACACAATAACAACTTCGTTTTAGCATAATTTCATTGATTTTCATTTACACAATTCTTCTACATTTGCTCAATGATAAATCTAGATAACATGATGAAATAAGTAATATGTTAACTCTATTATTTGGAACTTAAAACAAAAGTATATACAAAATATCAATAAGCAAATACCACAGAAAAATACCTCCTCCTTAGATTTCTGAAGCTCATAGGTTTTAATGTAGTCCTGGGCGCTTCCAAGCATTCTTTTCCCGCTTTCCTAGAGTGAAACAATAGAATCATCCCTACCAACTAGGAGCCTAGATGGCTTCCTAGCTCCAAGAAACCTTTCGGTTTCTTGGCCCTCCGTGTCCATGACTCCAAGAACAACAAAGTGCAAATGCATAAAGAAAACTTTCACAAGAATTATATCTTCCAAGAATTTCACAACCTCTTGTCATGCTCAAACCTCTCCATATTTTTCTTTTCTCTCTACTTCTTCTCCCTATTTATCAAGTTTCCATACACACTTCCCCAAGTCTCCTCAACCACCCTCATTATTATCCATCAACCTCCCTTATCTAGATATTTTGGGAAAAAATTAAAATAAAACTGAATCTAAATGACTTGCATTAAACAATAATAAATAAAATAAAAAGTCTTTATTCTCATGCTAGCTAATAAATGTTATTTGATAATTTTCCCGAAAATGTACATAACACCCCACAATGCTCATTTAATTCATCACACCCACTATCTATCAATGTCAAGAAGGTATTTAATGCTTCTAGATATTTGAATGCAATATAATTTACATATTCAATAAACATTCAATTAAATAGTTAATAATTTAATTTAAATATTAATACATTAATTACTTATACTAGTGTACATGGGTAGGGTATGTGTGCATAGCTAGCGGACACATATCTCATGCATGTACAAACGATAAACAATCATTGCCTCTAGTGCATAGTTACTATATGATCACCAAGACATGTAGGACAACACATCAAGTAATGCATCATTTAATAATCTTAACGTACTAAATTACACCAATTCATCAATAACTCATTGTCACACATAAAATATCATTAGGAAATCAAAGAGGGTTTTAAGCATGGTAGGAATCAAGTGAGTAAACATTAGTGGCATCTCTAATCCCCAATCAGTATTCTCAACTAATATTGAAGCATCCTTCCTTCCTTACCTACTTCCATCTTCCATCCTATCCTTTCCTCTGTTGGACTAATCTAGAGCGTCAACTATATTGACCTAACTCCAGATAGAACCCGTAAGCAGAAGTGTCATACATCTTGACCAAGCTTCCCCAACAAGCAACTAGCAGTCGCCATCACATGTCCAGGGGAGCATGACTCCACACAACCCTCCCACGACTCTAGGTTTCAGAGGATAAATGGTGGGAAATGCCTCCACCCCTCCTCATAGAACTAGGGTCAACACCCCACATCAAGCCATACTGTGCAACTATTTTTCTTAGAGTCACGTCATCAATAACCACTCTGGGCAAGTTGTGTGTCCTGTCAAAACCACACTTACCACAGATCATAACAATATTTGAAACCATAAATTAAATGATAAGTACAACTTCTAGCATACACTATCTTCTTGATGTCTAAAACATCCCAGTAACCTCAATACTATAGTCATTTGGCTATCACATAGCTCACCATCTAGTAGGTTAGTTCACCAATAACACATATTGATGGAGATACATCACAAATTTATATAAGAATCCATATTTGCATTGACGCTCAATTAAGAATGTATGTTTATTTTTATCATGGCTTGCATATCTTACGCATTCACAACGTAATTTAAACTAGTATCCATATACCAAAATTCCACATTTAAATTTATGTGTTTAACTAAATCACATAATCATCATCATCACGAACATATAACAACAAAATATAACATTGTGCAACTCACAAATAAGTCTAGACGTACACCTTTCACATGTCTATATTAGTTTCATAGAGTCCAAATAGTTACTAAGCAATGAATTACTATAATGAGAAAAATCGAAGATATAATTGCCTAAGGACAAAATATGGGGCGTTACATACACCCACCCTTCAAGAAACTTTGTCCCGAAGTTATGTTCATTCACAATATGAGTATAATTTATTACACAACTTCTATTTATCTTTCTCGATAACAAACCTTGCGTTATATTGGTCTCATTGGACAATGACTTGATTAAAACATGTCAAGGCTATTAATATATTGATTGCAACTATGCCTATTTAGTAGGCACCTTACTATGTCTTGACTCTATTTTATTACTATTGGTAAGTAAATTAATGAAAGGACATGCTTCTCTTATAGATTTATTCTTCCTAAGTTGTATATTAAAGTATAGTCTACTAGTTTGATAGCCAATTAGAATGCTATCTCATTATTGGTTCTTTAGTTAAGTGAATCTTATGTTGAATTCATTTATAATGTAAGCCGAGGATAGAATTCCACCTAGAATATCTTAAAAATTATAACCAATTATCATTGACTTTACTATCACTCTAACTTGAGTGATACAATACATATGTCATCATAAACTTTCCTGTTCTTAGGAACATTAACTAATATACTACTAAATGATTTTCACGTGATGTCATCACTTCACTCTTTGTTTTTGTTTTTTTTCCATTGTCCTGAATATCTCTCTTTTCTTAAGTTGTATAGATTATATTTCAAACAAGTTAATTGTCTAGTATAGGATTCTCTTCATCATGGTCGAGGAAAATATTGCTTTCTATCAACAATTCATTATCACAAACATGCCTATACATAAAGAGCACCATGTTGACATGTGGGTTAGTGAATATTGTATATCAATAAAAAAAATTTATTGTAAGAGTTCATTCTAAAATCTTTAGTCATTTGTCCTTGAGGTCTTCTCTTCTCACCATTGTACTTCTTACGTCTCAAAATTATATTTTCTATACCTACATAGTACTTACCAACTTTGGTATCTAGCTCTTTTCTTGTCCATTTCTAACACTTCCAAGCTCTTTGCCCTACCATGAAATACATTTTTAACAATGGGAAGCATGTGTTCATCATTCCTCATCTAGATTTATTTATTTACTTATTTATTTTCAAACACACTTTTTTCATGGGGAAAAAAAACATTAAAATCCTTGTTTCTGAGCAAGTAGTTTCTAGACCAATTAATGCATTTCAAGGTGTGTCCTCCTATTTAGGTAAGTCACCCCTCGTACAACAGAATAGTGCATAGTGACTAAAAGAACTCGGTTCATATACCATGCCACACCTTATGACATAATAAAATGCCTTTTCATGATACTTCACTTATCATTCTAACTCAAGTTTTAAATTCACATCATAGGCTCACTTACAATATCCATTTGAATGTTCATTAGAATGTGGAACTAAACATAATAACCCATTACAGTCTTATGTTGTCAATATCACCATACTAACCTACATAATGATTAAGTACAATGCACAACTTCCTCCTTTGCACTACACTCTCTCTAGGCTCAAGACTCTTTCCCACTCACTCCTAAGTATAGAAGCAACCCAAGTGCATAATCTATGCTCTTAAGATAGTAAAACTTCAATGGTACACCACACCAAATTCTCCATTAACTATGTAATCTTTTGTTAACCAATGCTAAACTACCACATGACCTTCCTTCTCTAGAGAATAAGTATCACTAGTGTTAGCACTTGGTAAATTTCCTAGAGGTTGACAACAGAATAAATCTACTAAGGTAACTTTATCCAACCACTTTTGAAGTTGGGATCTAGCCCTTCCAACCTAAGAGAGGGATCTCTCTATTAGATTTAGCTATGTTTCAAATTTCAAATATTAGGCTAGGTAAATACATAGGTTGGTTTTGGTGTCAAAGTGTTTTTCGAATAGGTTGAGATAGTCTAAACATCTATTGGGCTATGGGGTTTGAGTTTTAATAAAATATGAAATACAAACCAGAAATGCAAAGGGAAAACTTTCACAAGTTGAGATAATATAATCACCGGATATTTTAGTAGCTTAAATGGTGAACAACAGAAAAGATGAGAAAGATAATTTCAACAAAAAGGCAGTTAAGAATTTCTTTGTTGAAAACACCAGAAGATAAAACACTTAAATCTTTCGAGTCAGAAACAGGGTATACTATATAAATCCTGCAACATTCGTTACTCTTAAAGATTAGTTTCAGAAAACAAAATGATGACAAAGTGAGAATAACATTCAACTTAGAGAGAAATACATCACCAGTGAATACATGCAAGAATCCTGTAAAAGTGCCTCCTTTTTATTAATGGAAGATCTAAAAAAGATTACAGTCTGATAGCGTTGGGGTGTGAATATCAACAACCCTCATTACTTCGAAAGGTGAAGTATTTATAACTCAAATTATAAAGATCATGTCATTAATGACCAGGACGTGCTAAATCTATTTTTAGCTTAACTAACTTAACAAAATTCCTAAATCTAGGAACTGCTTGATGATGTGGTGTAACTGCACATTGATTTCTGGGTGGGCCATTAATGAAGCCTATGCACGACCTCATCTGATTGGACGAATGACTGGACTGGGACAGCTCATCTGCTAATTGATCAGATCACAGAGCTCCTCCCATCTAAGATGACTGGGCACATTGACTTTGAGCAGCCTTCGATACACTTCATCCATTTCTGTGTACTTGACGAATGTAGGCTTGGTGAGGAAGATGTATTGAATCTCATGTTGGATACTGATGTCCCACTGGAGGGCATCTAGGAATGACTTGCCAGTGATGCTCCCTTGAATGCCTGCAAACTTTGAACTGTCCTTAGCCACTTCGGATAATCTCTTCTTGTAGTCTGGGAGTGTCATCAATTTATCATTGATTACTTTCAGACCAGGAAGACCTTTCTTCTGGAGAGCTTCAATCTTACTAAAGAATCTTTTTACCCCCAAGTCCATGCCCTGAACCTTTTCTTCCAACTAAATCATTAATCCTCTCTTGGTCAAAGCTCTTTTGACCTCAAGGATGGTCTATGTTCTGTATTTAATTTTTAGCTCTTCCAACTCTTCTCTGGTCTTAGAATTGAGAAGCTTGATGATCTCATTTGCCTGTGTTGGCATGTCTACCAATTCTACTTTGATCTTCTCAATGGCATGTTTGCTCCTCTGGACCAATTAATTCTACTCAAACATGATCTGTATCATTGGCCATATCTCATTCATGGACTTAGTGATGTCTATCCATACATTCTCTTTAACCTCGGCCAAAGTCTTCCCTTGCACTGTTTGCTTCTGGAGTTACTGTAGCTTCTGCTTGAGCTGCTATGTAACCTACTTTTCCTTGGAGAGGCTAGTCTGGAAGGAAGTTTTGAGTTCCTGAAGGTTCTGAACTTCCTTTTTAATCCTAATGATATTTGTTTCCTGCAGGTTCATCTTTTCCATCGACTTAGCCAGGTCGACTGTGTTCTCCTGTGATGTTAATGGAGTCGCGGATGGGACTTCTGTCACTGATGCTGTGCTCACTCCTGAAATTGGAATAGAACTCAATGGAATGGCTTCCATTGGCTTTAGTTTCTCTTTCTCTTTTAATAGCTTCTCCATCTCAACTTCCATTTCTTTAAGCTGTGCATTCTGCTCCATGAGCAACTTTAGAATTTCATCTTTCTCTCCTTCCTTCTCTGCTATCTCCTTTGCCTGTGAATCCTTTGTGGGTGGGAGCTTCAGTTGTTTCCTCAAGGAAGATATGTCATCATTATTCTTTTTGATCATTTCCTCATCCGCTTTCACGTTTGAAGGATCATAACCGATCTTGAGGACCAGCTCCTCCAAAGTCTTGATCCTATTGTCCTTTGCAAAGGACGATATCTTCTCCATCTTGAGCTGTGTTTGAACATTGTTCAGGGACACCTGCAATCTAGATGCAGAAGTGGAAGCATGCGCCAACGTTTAGAAAACCATTTCCCCTGTCTCCTTGTGCAGATCCATCTGATCGGCCAGATGCACGTCCTTCATTTGGAATTTGAAGGTAGCCCTTTTATAGTCAGTGATCACCTTTGGATATGGTACCTATGCCTGGAGGAAGGCCATGTGCATTCTTCCCTTCTCTGTGTAAAATGAAGACAATAGCCTATGTTGCGCAGTCGACGTCTACTTCCAAAACTGAGCGCAAGTACTGCTGGTCAGGGTCTGGTTCCTTTTCTTGATCATCTTGTACTTCTCAAAAATACTCAGCTTCAGTCCCACCTTGCCTACCTGAGTGTTCAATGGAGAATCCGTGGACTACTTCAACAATGTTGGGGTTATAACCTTATGGAGGCTTGAACCGAAGGGCGGAATACCAACTTTGGTCATTGTAGTCGACGAGGCTTCTTTTTCCTCGGTCGGGCCAAGAGCTGCAACAGTCTTAGGCCTCTTGGTATGCAGGCGGAGATAAATCTTGCCTCGGCCTTTTCTCTTTTGGGATATGTGGCATGGTTGTTTGAGATACAGTGGTCGGGGGATCCTTCTGTTGTACTTCGACCAATGTGTTAGGTTCCCACACTGTTTGATTTGCAATTTTTGAATTTCAGGACTGGACTAATGGATATATGGGATGTTTTTGTTCTTGACCCTCATTTCTAAGATGATCCCACATGGATCATAATGCCATGGGAAGCTCATGGAGAACTTGATTTCTTTTAGCAACATGTCTGCTTCTTCCCCAGCACCTCGATTGTTGCATATGAAGGAGCCAATCTGCCCCTTGATTCTAAGTTGTTTCTTTTTCTTCAATAACACAAAATGGAAATCATCGGAGTTTATTATCTGCCTTATATATTCTAGAGCAAAGATTATTACAGGAAAATACTTGGGGAGCTTATACGGTGCCAACTCGCAGCCGTATACTCTGATCTCAGTGTAATCTTGATACAGGTACCAATCCCGATCTTTGTGTTGTACGAGAGATGCAGGATTCTCTGGACTTCATCGTTTATTCGAGGCTCGAGCCTGCCACCTAGCATGCTTACCATAGGGTGGTAGAATTGATCGACAAACTCCTTGAAACTGAAATCAGTGGAGTTGTGCTTGAGCAAGGAGTTCCATGCTGTGACTGCTTGAGGTTTACCATCTCCATCCATCTTCTGCATGGAAAAGACAAATTTATCCACTTGGAAGAAGAGGAACAAGTATGCTAGTATCACTGAGTATCTGAACATGCCTTCCGTACCGACATTCGTGAACTGTTAGTGAATATTGTCTGCCAAGAATGCACTGAAGTCAAACTGGGTGGTGGGATTTTCATCGGTAGAGAAGATGGATAGAACACCCAGAATGGGTTCATCTACCCACTGATCATAATAGTAACCTGATAGAGCACAAAGGGATGAGATGGCCTGGTTTCCCTTAGTCGAGAACATCGAAGATGGGTAAGGAGGATTTGTGGAGGGAAATTGAGCAGATGGGGGAAGAAAAATCTCGAATATTTGAGCTCTTTGGGGGAAGGTCATTTTCTAGTATAATTTCGTAAGAATTTCCAAGTTGAAGGGAGACGCAGAGTCGGATCGGGGGATTTGCATCATCTGGTCTATGGATTCGGGCGTGATGAGGAACAAGATCTCTCTGGATGAGGAGATGATGGCTCTTTGTTCAGGAATATAGTGAGCTTGACACTTGAGAGCGAACTCAGGAAAATGGTGGATCTGGGGGAAGAGGTAGAGGGGTAAATTGGACTCCCTGAGTCCAATTTCATCACTCTGGTCTAGGAAAACTTCCCTGAGCCACGATTGGAGGTCTGAGAAGTAAAAATCACATTTTTTATCTACGATTAACCGATCTTTGTCGACCAGTGGGATCCTGTCTAGGTCGATAGGAGGCGGGAGAAACAGATTCTCCTCTCCTTCTGTCTGTTTGGACTTTGGCGCCATTTCTGCAACAGTACCTGCAATAAAACACAACGTTAGTGGGGGAGAATGACTGTGGATGAGGGAAATGGACTGTAATGGAGGATTAAGCGGTGAATTTCTCTAGTGAGATGGGTGAATGGAAACAATAAGAGGGAAAAACCGTAGTTTTAAATAAAACGGGGGTCGGTTGGGCACGAGAGATAGGTCAACTGGATAATGGATAGATTATCTAGTAATAAATGGCCAATGGATCACTTTGAGGGTGAGATGGCAGGTGACGGTGGCCGAGGGATACAGAAGGGTGACGTGGCAACTATCGATTGGAGGTAAAAGTCATAGTAAGGGGCTTGCCATGAGCGAATGGGGGGGGAAGCACTGACAACAATTATGGGACATGACCATTTCGGGAAAATTGGAAGGTGACGTCCAGAGGTGATGGAGGTTTGTCAGATAGCAAGAGATGATGGGACTCGGGGCCATTAAAATGATGCCACGTATAAAGAGGGCCCGCTAGAGGGAAGATTCCATCTCGGATCCCCCCCCCTTGGTTAAAAGCAGATCAGTCGGGGGGGTCTGAAAAATACTTTGAGCCATTGATCTAAGCGCCCTTTCTTGGTCGTAGATCTTTGCACGCCTTTTATCACTCATTCTGGACCCCCCCCATTAAAGGAAGAATGGACGGGGGTGTCCGAAATCCAACGTTGGTCATCGATTTCCGTGCTCGATCCTGGGTTGTCCAGATGCGCACGGGTCTTATCAGCGATTCCAGAACCCCCCCGTCCATTAAAGATAGAACGGTCGGGGGGGTCCGGAATGATCTGTCCACCGTAGATCTGGGCGCGATCATATGGAACGTTGATAAATGACAGGAGCATAAGTGAGGGCGCAGACAAAACATGCGCCTAGAAAACTTTGGATAAATGCTTTTTCATGGGTTTTCTCCAAACTTTGCAGGTAGACACCACCATGGGGCTCGAGCAAATGATCTTCTAAGCATATGAAACATGGTGGAACATTTACATCAAGTTGGTTTTATTAAAATGAAGTAACAATGTAACTAACCTATATTCTAACCTATTTTCCTATGACAGTTAACTCAAATTAGACTTTTGGGTTAAGAATTTACTCTACCCTGGGGCCATCTCACAAGGATTAGACAGTCTGGATAGATTTATTCACTAATCTACCTAGACACTTTGGCTAAGATTAAACTATTTAGCCAAACTCATTCACTACCCTATCAAAATCAATTTAAAAATAACTTGGCCATGCTTGAAAGGTATGGACCAAGTTAGTATTATTGCATGGGGCTTTTATTGAAATTCTTTTCCGCCCTCTTTTTTCTTCTTTATTTTTCTTTTCTTTTCTTTCTTTTTTCTTTTTCCTTTTTTTTTTTCCTTTCTTTTTTCAAATTATTTGCAGAATGAAAAATCATTTGTCAACAAAAGCACTAGAGACAGATAATATCCCAATCACTAGTTGATCCTATAACTTATAGGATGATAACATCGGTTCCACCTGGGGATGGTACTTGCCCTGTGAAGTGACAAGAATCCTGGTTCCTGCCATTCTGAAAATTTATGCCTAGTAGCCTTCATTGATTGATTGGTTTTATTCTCAAAAATTGGAAGAACAATGGTCAGCAACTTAGGGCCTTCTCTTCAAGATTCAACCAACTAACTAATGTTATTCACTTAGAAAATGCAGGTGAAAAAATAAAAATGGTATGTACAATGGTGAGTGGAACTCAAGTCTTTACTGAGGTGGAACATAATGTTTCAACATTCTGCCATTTACAGGTCCTCCTGGCAGATCTGTCCCATCAACGTTGTTCAACAAGAAAGTGTTGTTCCCCTTGAATGCTTGGATCATGTATGGTGCTCTCCACAAACTGTCAAATTTTCCATGCTTTCCCTTGTCTTCATTTTTGGCATCCCATCTCAGCACCAAATCTCCTAGTTCAAAATCATCTTCCTTGGTTCTTTTGTCAAAAATCTTTTTGATGCTTTCTTGGATTACCTGGGTCTTGTTGAAAACATCTTCCCTAGACTGCTGCAAATGGATCATCTGGCTGATCCTCCTCTGTGAGTCATTTGGATCAGCTTGTACATGTTGAAGAAATTTCATGATAGGGACTCCTAAGGAAGTGGGGGAAAATGTTTCTGTGCCATAGACCAACTGGTATGGTGACATACCAATTGACCTCTTGGTGATCAGTCTGTTAGCCCACAAGGTGAACACCAAATTGTTATGCCACGATTTCTTGTTTTCCTGCAACATTTTCTTGATGATGTTTACCAAGGTTTTGTTTGAAGATTCCGCCAACCCATTCCTCTGAGGGTAGTAAGATATGGAATGCCCCAAACCAATTTGATATTGGTTGAAGAAATCTATGAGCTTCTTGGACCCAAAAGCGGTTGCATTATTAGTTATGATCTTTCTAGGACATCCAAAGCAAGACAAGATATTATTTTCAAGGAATTTGATAATAACAGAGTCGGTGGCTTTCCTGCTTGGTACTGCTTCGATCCATTTCGTAAAATAATCGGTGGCAGTGAGAATCCACCTGTGATGGCCTGAAGAAGGGGTATATTTCTCCAATGAAGTCCAGTCCCCATTGCTAGAAAGGGGCTTCAACTGAGATCAGTTTCAGGGGGAGAGGAAGGAGTTTCCTTTTTCCTTCAAACAGCTAACATTGATGACATGCAGTCACTCTATGATGTACGTCAATGAACAGGGTGGGCCAATAGAAACCAACCCTGAGAATTTTGTTGGTTGTGACCTTCCAATTCAGATGGCCACCACATTCTCCTGCATGAAATTCTTGTATCACTTTTTCAGCTTCATATTTCAATAAACAATTTAACAGAATGCCTCCAGGATCTTTCAAATACAAATTGCCTTCCAGAATACAGAATTTTAAGGATTTCAACTTTAAAAATCTAGCTTTAGTCTTAGTCAAACCAGGGGGATCTTGTAAATTTTTCAAAATGAATATAAGGTCTACGTACCATGGAGAGTTTATAAATACCTCTCTCATGCTTGGAGTCGCCATCTCGCCCTGTTCATCTGCTGCAGCTAAAAAATTAATGTCAAGATCATGGAAATTTGATTCAGCCATTAATTTTGCTAGGCCTTGACCCTTGATTAATTTTGTAGGCTTAATCTCTATATCGTATTCTAAAATAACAAAAATCCATTTTCCCCTTCTCCCATCTAGGTTGTCCTGGGTCAAGATGTCCTTTACTACCACATTCGAAACATATGCAATGGTATGGGAATGGAGGATGTAGACCCTAAAATATTTTATAGCTTTCACCAAGGAAAAAGCTTGTTTCTCCATTATCTTGTTATTCAGAGCAACGTCTCTTAATTCTTTACTAAATAAAGCTATGGGATGTTCATACCCTTCACTGTTCTTTTGTAGTAATACTACTGCTATAGTGTGTTTAGAAGAAAAATAAAAAGGATAGAAATCCTTGGTAAAGTCAGGACTGATTAAGATAGGGGCCTCTGTGAGTGCTTGTTTGACTTGTTTGAAAGACTGTTTGGACTCAGAGTCCCATTTTATTTTTACATCCTTCTTTAGCATATTTGTAATGTTTCTAAGGAGCTCAGCCATATTTGGAATGAATCTTCATAGAAATTTTATTCTCCCGATAAAATACTGTAATTCTTTGAGGTTTCTTGGGTGTTCTAGTTTTTGTATGGCCTCGATTCTGCTGGGGTCAATTTTGATTTCGTCCTTGGAGATGATGTGTCCTAGAAGCTTTCCTTCCTCTAGCCTAAAAATTATTTTCTTAGGATTTAAATAAATCCCAAACCTTCTACATTTCTCGAAGACTCTTCTGAGGTGTTGCAGGTGTTCATCATCAGATCGGGAAAACATAGTTACATCATCCAAATAGACGACAACGAACTTACCCGATTCTTCCATGAAGGCAATATCCATCGCCCTCTGGAATGTGGCTCCAACGTTCATCAAACCAAAAGGCATTTTCACATACATGAAAGTGCCCCATGGTGCGGTGAAGGTGGTTTTTTCTTGATCATCCAGGTGAACTAGGACCTAATTATAACTCGAGAACCCATCCAGCAAAGAGATTCGACTAGATTCGACAACCCTTTGTAGGATATGGTCCATTTTGTGAAAGGGGTAGTTTTCCTTCAACGAAACCTTATTTAGATTTCGAAAATCTATGCAAAGTCTGATTTCCCCAGATTTCTTACCTGTAGGGACCAAGTTAGAGACCCATTTGGAAAAATGCAACGAAACTATGATTTTGGCATCGTACATTTTTTTGATTTCCTTTTCTATCAAAGGTAGCAACTTGGGATTTATCCTCCTAAGTTTCTATCTGAACATTTTTTGGTCTTCCTTTATTGGAATCCTATGTTGTATGATGTTGGTATCATAATCTTTCAAATCCTCATAACCCCAGGCAAAGACATCTGAATATTCTTTGAAGAACTCAATGTATTTGAGTTTTTTCTTAGGGGGTAATGATTTAGATAGTTTGACTATCCTGGGTTTCTCTTCGGTCCCTATATTACAATCTTCTACCTCTTGTCCATCTACTTCAATTTTGGGTTTTTTGGCTACGTCGTTAAAATCAAACAAGTCCTCTAAAGGAACTAGGCCCCTAGGCAAAACGTTGCTTTTCAAATGTAAAACATTGGCATCCATTTTTTCATCGCCTAATTCTCTTGAATCTACGCTATTTACACTATCAATTTCAAAATCAGATCTATTTACATTTTCATCTTCGTTCTCTAAATCTATATTTGTACATTCAAAATCATTTTTACACTGCAAAAAGTCTTCGATTTGATCATCATTACCAAACACTTGCCAGTACTTGATATTGTCGGGAATGGTTGGTCTGCATTTCACCTCAACAGTTTATGGGTGAGTCGAGCGGAAAGGAATCTTACATGTGGCTGCTAAAGTAGCCAATCCATCCGCCAGAATGTTTTGTCCCCTTGGCATTACCTGCAAGTCAACTTCAGTGAAACATCTAAGGGCATCAAGAACAACGTTCCTATAAGCTCTAAGACGTGGGTGTTTCACAGCATACTCACCTTTGATTTTCTTTATTATCAACTCAGAGTCACCTCTTACCATAATATGTTTAGCGCAAACTCTTTTCAAAATCTTCAAACCGAGCATCAAGGCTTCATACTCGGCAATATTGTTAGTGCATTGGAAATTTAACTTGTAAGAATGGTTTTCTGAATACCTATTTTTGTGATTATGCAGCCAGACTCCTGCTCCAGCTCCTTCTTTGCTCACTGCTCCATCAAAATCCATGATTTAGAAATCTATCGATAATTCCTCAGTTATCACGTTTTTCATCCTTTCTACCTCAATGGCTTCTTGGCCTTAATATTGACAAGATGTATCTTCTGCCAGCTGAGTATCTTGTTCTCCCGTGTCACCATCATTGTACAAGATAAAAGAATCCAAGTCGGAATGTGCAGAGTAAAGAGGATAGTTGTGCGGTTTTCCTTGGCTACTAACCATGTATTTCATCAGTGTTTCTCTGTATAGCCTTCTTTGTTGCCCGAAAACTAGGATAGTGGCATAAGACATGTCTAGCTGTAGGGTACCTCTCAACTTAGCAGCCCATGACCGAGATAGAAACATTCCATACTTCAGAGGAATGTCTGCAACTACCACATCCATTACCATGCTCTTCGCAGGAATCTGAACTAAGGTGATGCATAGGTCCTTGATAAAACCAATACATCTAACTTTATTGGAGTCAAATGAGTGTAAATCCTTGTAAGGTATGGTGACCTGCAGTCCCAGTTTCTCCATTACCTCTTTAGGCATCAAATTGTGGGAAGCACCCGAATCCAACATAGCATTATGCAAGATCAGGTCATGTATGTTTAAACTGATGTAAAAAGGAGCAACATCACCAGTATCGTCTCGACCATCTACTTCAAGTCCGAACAGAAGTTCGGGTTGATCATCAGTAAGGTTCACAGTGTCTAAATGATTTGTTGATCAAATGGTTAAGGCCTTCATGCCTATGTCAGGTTCAATGGTTAGTGCTTTAATAACCTATGAACAATAAATGTCTTTGTTCATCAACTCTCAAAGTGGGATGGGAATTTTTACTTTGGCTAATTCCCCTTCAAGGCTAAAGGGTGTAGGAGCTCTGCCTTGGCTCATCAATTCTAGTTTGTCCACCATGCTCTTTTGGCCAGAAGTACTAGGTGGATTAATAGGTGAAACCTCGGGCTGTGACGATCTTTTCAGAATAGTAAGGTTTTTCTTCGCAGGAACTTCGACAATACTCTTCTCTGGAATATTCTCAGCAGAGGGCTCAGAGGCCTTCTTGGTTTCGACTACCTTCTTCATTTCAATCGTCTTTTTTGGGGAACTCCCTTCTATCTTTTTACTCCGCAGATTATACTTCCGGTGTACCTCCAAAATGGCATTTTCGAATGCCTGTTGTTCTACATCTTCAGCGTCTTCACTTACTTTTGTTTGGTTGAGAAGAAAAAGTTCTTGCTCTTCTTGGGTAAGGAAAATAGCTTCGTTATCGTGAATGCCCATAAGATTTATGTGGGTATCCTCCAATTCCTCAATCGATTCCTCCCCTTCATCAACATAATTTTCTTGCAGGGGAGGTCTGATCTGCTGATCCAGACCTCTCTTCTCTCTTTGATCCCTAGGATCTCTCTGTCTGATTTGAGGAGGGTTTCTCCTGAAGTTAGTATTCCAAACCTGAGGAGAAAGTGAGTTGTCTCTTGGAGGATTTATGTCTAACACAGTAAGTCTTTCCATAATTCTTTCCATTGCCCTGGAAAAGAATCCAATTTTGAATCTGAGGTTGACGTGGAGGGTTATTCTTTAATTGTGACTCTCCTCTCTGACCTCTGACATGCCCTTTTTCCCAACAAATTGGCCTCCACACTTATTGCACTTTTTTTCATGTCTTCCAGGGTGGTAGAATTTATTTCCCTTAGTTGGTATGACATGTCAGCGTCAAATCCATCAGGTAATTTTATCAAGGCCAAACCCTGTGGAGGTTTGATTTCAGCTTGGATTGTGTTGTACAGGTTATTGAAATGAGTGCAGTAATCTTGCACTGTCTCACCTTGATTTCTTCTGATATTTTCCTATTATGAAAAAATTTGCAGAGGATTTTTCTTTACCTCCCATCTGTCTAGAAAATTCCTTTGGAATGTGGTAAGGTCAAGGATTGAGGCAGCACATAACCCTTTGTACCATTTTTTAACATCACCTGTCAAACTTTGAGCAAAAAATCTCATTTGAATGTCAGCTTCGTCTACTTCATGCAGATCATAATAATCATTCATTTTATCTATGTGTTGTTGTGTGCTCAAAGGTCTTGTCACATCGAATTGTAGAAGTCTCATTTGGTAGTCCTGGGGCATGGCATGGAGAGGTGGAGTCAACACCATGGGAGCATATCGAGCTGCCATGATGTGTGGAGGAGATGGGATAACAGACTGGATTATCGGTGATGTAGTAACTAATGATGAGGATGAGGAGGGACTCGATAGCACTACGGGAGTGATTTGACATTTAGCAGTGGGAGACAGAACTTCAGGGGTTCAGAGTTGTAAAATGGTTGGGTCGAAAATGATTCCAGTCACAAAACTATAGGACCATGTTCTAACTAGGCTTTGTTGTGGAAAGGTATCAAGGTCAGGGTTTTGAAAGGTAACAGGTTCCCCCGAAAAGGAAAGGGACTTATGCAAGGGAGTATGACTCACCGAGCCTTCAGCTACGGTCTTCTTCCTTAGTAACTGTTATGGGTTATCTGTCACTATCGCAGGTTCTGGGTTTGGATGAGATCGAGTATAAACTTTCTTGGGAGCCAGATTTCTTTTGATTTATATATATATACTATTTAGTTCTATGAGTCCGAAAATAATATGTACAAGCTTTAATCAACCTCTAAACATTACTTTCTTCTCAAATTCACAATCTTTCAGGAACCGAATTTCTTTTTAGGGAAAAGAAAACGTGAAATTATAAATTTTTATGTTCTTCCCCAGTGGAGTCGCCACTATTTTATCACTTGGTAAATTTCCTAGAGTTGATAGTAGAAGAAATCTACTAAGGTAACTTTATCCAACCACTTTTGAAGCTGGGATCTAGCCCTTCCAACTTCAGAGAGGAATCTCTCTATTAGATTTATTTATGTTTCAAATTTCAAATATTAGGCTAGGTAAATAGATAGGTTGGTTTTGGTGTCAAAGTGTTTTTCGAATTGGTTGAGATAGTCTAAACATCCATTGGGCTATGGGGTCTGAGTTTTAATAAAATATGAAATACAAACCAGAAACGAAAAGGGAAACATTTCACAGGGCGAGATAATATAATCACCGCATCTTTTAGTATCTTAAATGGTGAACAACAAAAAAGATGAGAAAGATAATTTCAACAAAAAAGAAGTTAAGAATTTTTTTCTTGAAAACACCAGAAGATAAAACACTTAAATCTTTCGAGTCAGAAATAGGGTATACTAGATAAATCCTGCAACATTCGTTACTCTTAAAGATTAGTTTCAGAAAAAAAAATGATGACAAAGCGAGAATAACATTCAACTTAGAGAGAAAGACATCACGAGTGAATACATGCAAGAATCCTGTAAAAGTGCCTCCTTTTTATTAATGGAAGATCTAAAAAAGATTACAGTCTGATAGCGTCAGGGTGTGAAGATCAACAACCCTCAATACTTCGAAAGGTGAAGTATTTATAACTCAAATTACAAAGATCCTGTCATTAATGACCAGGACGTGCTAAATCTATTTTTAGCTTAACTAACTTAACAAAATTCCTAAATCTAGGAACTACTTGATGATGTGGTGTAACTGCACGCTGATTTCTGGGTGGGCTGTTGATGAAGCCTCTGCACGACCTCATCTGACTGGATGAATGACTAGACTGGGACAGCTCATCTGCTAATCGATCAGATCACAAAGCTCCTCCCATCTAAGATGACTGGGCATGTTGACTTTGAGCAGCCTTCGATACACTTCGTCCATTTCTGTGTACTTGGCGAATGTAGGATTGGTGAGGAAGATGTATTGAATCTTGTGTTGGATACCGATGTCCCACTGGAGGGAATCTAGGAATACCTTACCAGTGATGCTCCCTTGAATGCCTGCAAACTTTGAACTGATCTTAGCCACTTCGGCTAATCTCTTCTTGTAGTCTGGGAGTGTCATCAATTTATCATTGATTACTTTCAGACTAGGAAGACCTTTCTTCTAGAGAGATTCAATCTTACTGAAGAATCTTTGTACCCCCAGGTCCATGGCCTGAACCTTTTCTTCCAACTAAAGTATTAATCCTCTCTTGGTCAAAACCCTTTTGACCTCAAGGATGGTCTCTGTTCTGTCTTCAATTTTTAGCTCTTCTAGCTCTTCTTTGGTCTCAGAATTGAGGAACTTGATGATCTTGTTTGCCTGTGTTGGCATGTCTCCCAATTCTACTTTGATTTTCTCAATGGCTTGTTTGCTCCTCTAGACCAATTCATTCTGCTCAAACATGATCTGGATCATTGGCCATATCTCATTCATGGACTTACTGATGCCTGTCCATACATTCTCTTTAACCTCAGCCAAAGTCTTCCCTGCCACTGCTTTCTTCTGGAGCTGCTGTAGCTCCTGCTTGAGCTGCTCTGTCACCTGATTTTCCTTGGAGAGGCTGGTCTAGAAGGAAGTTTTGAGTTTCTTTAGGTTCTCAACTTCCTTTTTAATCCTGTTGATCTCTGTTTCCTACAGGTTCATATTTTCCATGGACTTAGCTAGGTCAGTTGTCTTCTCCTGTGATGTCAATGGAATCGCGAATGGGAATTTTGTCACTGACGTTGTGCTTGCTCTTGAAATTGGGATAGCCCTCAATGGAATGACTTCCATTGGCTTCATTTTCTCTTTCTCTTTTAATATCTTCTCCATCTCAGCTTCCATTTCCTTAGGTTGTGCATTATGCTCCATGAGCAGCTTGAGCATTTCATCTTTCTCTCCTTCCTTCTCTGCTATCTCCTTCGCCTGTGAATCCTCTGTGGATGGGAGATTCAATTGTTTCCTCAAGGAGGCTATGTTAGCATTCTTATTTTTGATCATTTCCTCATCTACTTTCATGTTTGAAGGATCATAACCGATCTTGAGGACCAACTCCTCCAAAGTCTTGATCCTATTGTGCTTTGCAAAGGACGATATATTCTCCAGCTTGAGCTGTGTTTTAAAATTATTCAGGGACACCTGAAGTCTAGACGTAGAAGTGGAAGCATGCACCAATGTGTAGAAAAACATTTACCCTGTCTGCTTGTGCAGATCCATCTGATCGGTCAGATGCACATCCTTCGTTTGGAATTCGAAGGTAGCCCTTTTATAGTCAGTGATCACCTTTGGATATGGTACCTATGCTTGGAGGAAGTGCATGTGCATTCTTCCCTTCTCTTTGTCAAATGCAGACATTAGCCTATGTTGCGTAGTCGATGTCTGCTTCCAAAACTGAGCACAAGTACTACTGGTCAGGGTTTGGTTCCTTTTCTTGATCATCTCGTACTTCTCGAAAATACTCAGCTTTGGTCCCACCTTGTCTGGCTGAGTGTTCAATGGAGATTATGTGGAACGCTTCGGCAATGTTGGGGTAATAACCTTATGGAGGCTCGAACCGAAGGGTGGAACACCAACTTTGGTCATTGTAGTCGACGAGGCTTCTTTTTCCCCAGTCGGGCCTGGATCTGCAACAATCTTAGGCCTCTTGGTATGCAACTGGAATTCCTCTGAAGATACCTCAGTGACAGGCGGAGATAAATATTGCCTCGACCTTTTCTCTTTTGGGACCTGTGGTGTGGCTGTTTGAGATACAGTGGCTGGGGGATCCTGCTGTTGTACTTCGACCAATGTGTTAGGCTCCCACACTGTTTGATTTGCAAATTTTTCAATTTCAGGCCTGGACTCATGGATATATGGGATGTTTTTGTTCTTGAACCTCATTTCTGAGATGATCCCACATGGATCATAATGCCATGGGACGCTCATGGAAAACTTCATTTCTTTTACCAGCCTCTCTACTTCTTCCCCAGCACCCCGATTGTTGCATATGAAGGAGCCAATCTGCCCCTTGATTCTAAGTTGTTGCTTTTTCTTCAATGACACAAAATGGATGTCATCGGAATTTATTATCTGCCTTATATATTCTAGAGAAAATATTCTGACAGGAAGATACTTGGGCAGCTTATATGGTGCCAACTCTCAGCCGTATACTTTGATCTCAGTGTAATCCTGATACAGGTACCAATCCCCGGTCTTTGTGTTGTCCGAGAGATGCAAGATTCTCTGGACTTCCTTGTTTATTCAAGGCTCAAGCCTGCCACCTAGCATGCTTACCACAGGGTGGTAGAATTGATCGACGAACTCCTTAAAACTGAAATTAGTGGAGTTTTTCTTGAGCAAGGAGGTCCATGCCGTGACTGCTTGAGGTTTACCATCTCCATCCATCTTCTGCATGGAAAAGCCAAATTTATCCACCTGGAAGAAGACGAACAAGTATGCTAGTATCGCTAAGTATATGAACATGCCTTTCGTGCTGATATTCATGAACGCTTAATGAATATTGTCTGCCAAGAATGCACTGAAGTCAAACTGGGTGGTGGGCTTTTCATCGATAGAGAAGATGGATAGAAAACCCAGAATGGGTTCATCTACCTACTAATCATAATAGTAACCTAACAGAGCACAAAGGGATGAGATGACCTGGTTTCCCTTAGTCAAGAAAGATTTGTGGAGGGAAATTGAGTGGATGGGGAAAGAAAAAGCTCGAATATTTGAGCTCTTTGGGGGAAGGTCATTTTCTGGTATAATTCCGTAAGAATTTCTAGGTTGAAGGGAGACGCAGAGTCAGCTCATGGGATTTGCATCATCTGGTCTATGGATTCGGGTGTGATGAGGAATAGGATATCTCTAGACGAGGATATGACGACTCTTTGTTTGGAAATATAGTGAGCTTGACACTTCAGAGCGAACTCAGGAAAATGGTGGATCTGGGGCAAGAGGTAAAGGGGCAAATTGGACTCCCAGAGTCCAATTTCATCACTCTGGTCCAGGAAAACTTCCCTGAGCCATGACTAGAGGTCTGGGAAGTCAAAATCGCATTTTGTATCCGCGATTAATCGGTCTTTTTAGACCAGTGGGATCCTGTCTAGGTCGACAGGAGGCAGGAGAAACATATTCTTCTCTCCTACTTGTTTGGACTTTGGCGCCATTTCTGCAATAGTACCTGCAATAAAACACAACATTAGTGGGGGCGACTGACTGTGGATGGGGGAAACGGACTGTAACGGAGGAGTAAGCGGTGAATTTCTCTGGCGTGATGGGTGAATGGCGACAGTAAGGGGGGGAAATGGTAGTTTTAAGTAAAACGAGGATCAGTTGGGCGCGGGAGATAGGTTAGCTGGATAACGGATAGATTATCCAGTAATAAATGGCCAATAGATCACTTTGAGGGTGAGATGGAAGGTGACGATGGCCGATGGATACAGAGGGGTGATGTGGTGGCTATCAATTGGAGGTAAAATTCATAGTAAGGGGCTTGCCACGAGCGAATGGGGGGGGAAGGACTGACAACAATTATGGGGCATGACCATTTCGGGAAAATTGGAAGGTGACGTTCAGAGGTGACAGAGGTATGTTAGATAATAGGAGATGATGGGACTTGGGGCCATTAAAATGATGCCACATATAAAGAGGGCCCGCCGGAGAGAAGATTCCATTCCAGACCCCCCCCCTTGGTTAAAAGCAAATCAATAGGGGGGTCCAAAAAATACTTTGAGCCATTGATCTGAGCATCCTTTTCCTGGCCGCAGATCTTTGCACGCCTTTTATCACTCATTCCGGACCCCCCCTGCCTTCCATTAAAGGCATAACGGATGGGGGGGGTCCGTAATCCAACGTTGATCATTGATTTGCGTGCTCGATCTTGGGCCTTCCAGATGCACGTGGATCTTATCAACGATTCCAGACCCCCCCCTCCCTCTGTTAAAGATAGAATGATCGGGGGGGTCCGGAATGATCTATCCATTGTAGATCTGGGCGCGATCATCTGGATCGTTGATATATGACAGGAGCATAAGTGAGAGCGCAGACAAAACATGCACCTAGAAAACTTTGGATAAATGTTTTTTCATGGGTTTTCTCCAAACTTTGCAAGTAGACACCACCATGGGGCTCGACCAAACGATCTTCTAAGCATCTGAAACATGGTGCAACATTTACATCAAGCTAGTTTTATTAAAATTAAGTAACAATGCAACTAACCTATATTCTAACCTTGTTTCCTATGATAGTTAACCCAGATTAGATTGTTGGGTTAATAATTTACTCTACCCTAGGGATATTTGACTAGGATTAGACAGTCTGGCCAAATTTATTCTGGCCAGATTTATTCACTAATCTACCTAGACACTTTGGCTAATATTAAACTGTTTAGCCAAACTCATTCACTACCCTATCAACATCAATTTAAAAATAACTTGGCCATGTTTGAAAGGTATGGACCAAGTTAGTATTATTGCATGGAGCTTTTGTTGATATTCTTTCCTGCCCTCTTTTTTCTTCTTTCTTTTTCTTTTCTTTTCTTTCTTTTTTCTTT
>ML790301.1:200250-228195 GCA_009831015.1 Picea engelmannii | reverse complement strand
GAAAAATCATTTGTCAACAAAAACACTAGAGATAGATAATATCCCAATCACTAGTTGATCCTATAACTTATAGGATGATAACAACTAGAAAAGTTACAAATATTCTGACACACTCATCATATAATATATGTGGATTAGGAGTAGGACCCATCAGACGTTGCCAGTCATAACATAAACTTTATGGAAAATTTTAGAGTTTGTTGACCTCTTCATGGAGTCATCCTCTTGTTAACTCGTAAATTGTCATTGTCTTGCTTATAACGATGATGCATCCTTTGTTCTTAACATTGCTAACGTTAGATCCTCTCTAGGCATTACCGTACAAGTCATATTTATGACTATGTTTTCCCTTGAAATCAAGTTTACTCATGGCCTCCCAATTACTTACTAAGTGGAGGGTGATCACAAAGCCAAACAACATCCATTGTTTATTTTTTTGTCAATAAATAAATTTCTAGGTTATAATATTCATTTTACTATGTCACCCCAAAACTTAAAACATGTCAAGTTGGATTAGAATGGCTAAAAGGTTTATATTGACTAAAATAAGTTGTATGCATAGCTTTGTAATGACACACACCATAACATAGACTCTCTATATATAACACTTCATGCTTTCACCATTACTTAATCTTTTAATATGCTCTAAACATGATATTTTCATAATAAACACTTCTTTTCTTTAAAAATATTACCTTTCTCATATCCACGTGTTTTTCATTAAAGATTCTCAAGAATTCAAAATAATTGGTTCAATTTTGCACGATTCATCTAAGGAAGGCGGACGTACTTTTATAGACTTTAGCAGATATCTTTGGTCTACACCATGGCAAAGCTCAGGTCATGGGAGTCAGGAGTGGGTTCGATTGTGAAGGAAACCCTAACACCTGTGAATCGGGAGGTAGGAGTGGCTTCGGTTGTGGAGTAAACACTAACACCTACGCATTCTGAGGATAAAAATCCGTCGGTGAATTGCGAAATAGTCAACGACCGTCGAATTGGTTGTGGAGATATTTTGACTCCCGCCAGTGGTTCTGCAATAGGAAGTGTTAGGAGAAGCATGCAAATTAATGCTATGTTAAATGTTATACCGTTCTCTCATAGACACATTGCTCCCTTGCACATCAATGAAGTTCTTTTAAAGGGACAAATTAGTTGACATATGGTAAAAACTCTCTCATTGTCGTTTATTTTGTTTTTTTCATTGATGGTGTTGGGTTCCCTCTATTTCAGTAGTGGTTTGTAAAATGTGTGGAAAAACCTTGGTAATTTATAGTAATGAATGGGATATTAATGATCCCAATATTGAAATATAAAATGGAGAATGTGAACATGTTCATGGAATGTTTCAAGATAAAAATGGTATGGCATGTGATGCTATATAACTTCATGATAGCATTGATCTCTCTTTGTCTTCAACTATAGTACAAAATTAAGGATATATTGCATCTAACACTTACCATGGGTTCAATGATAATCAAATTATTGGTGCTAAATCAAAGTGAAATGAAATTATCCTTCCTCTATTCTTAATGAGGTTATGTGAATCAAGTATGATATTCAAGAACATGAGTGACAGGTAATTGGGGCCATAACATTGGTTTCTCTCATCAATGACAAAATTATGAAATTTTTCGATGAGGAACCAACAAAGGAGGTTAGAATAATAGGTTTACATAGGAAAATATAAGAATAATATGATGATGACCTAATTAAAAATGCAACACTAGGTTTTGAGAAAATAAAATTATAATATTAAAGAAGGAGTCCTTAAAGATTTTGGTCCTTTGTATTTCACTAGAATTCCAAGGTACCCAAAATCATGTCTATCTATATGTATATGGATGAACCTCAACCTAAGATTTTGAGGTCAAATTGTTACATATATATTTGAACATGTGAAACAAAAGACATGAAGAAACAATCCTTAATGTTGTTGAAGAAACAAAAGAAATTTCAAGGAACTAAAAACATTAAATTGTTGCCAAAATTGTGCCCTCTAATCGACAAAGTGAAGATTGGAATTTATGTCAACATTATAACAATGAGTGTTTTTATCATGAACCTCTATATGGATTATAAAATGTAAAGACATAATGAAAAGAAGGGTAATTCTATGAAAAAATATTATGAAATATTTGACATCACCATTTCCAACCCCTCATGTTTAATCCTTAATGTTGTAGAAGAAAAAAAAGAAATTTCATGGATCTAAAAACATTAAATTGTTGCCAAAAATGTGCCCTCTAATCAACAAAGTGAAGATTTGAATTTACGTCATCATTAGAAAAATGAGTGTTTATATCATGAACCTCTATATGGATTAACATGACCATCAAAAGATTAAAGTAGGAAAATATGAAGAAAGTCTTAAAACCTTGAATAACCCTCCACATATTGTAGACATGAAGATTGAGATGATGCACATGTGTGAAAGAGTAAATGTTTTGTTGAAATTACTAAGACAACTAAGAGGGGCGGGTGAATCAGTTGTTATTGTGCTTAAACAATTTTAAGCCTATTAATACATTCTTAATCTTTCTTCAAATGATCATCAATATTATACAACATATGGACAATAAAAGTAATGAGCATCAGTCACACATAAGGTATACATAGAGAAATATTTTCCCAAGGAAACCCATAAAGGGAGAAAACCTCTTCTTCTTCGAAATGATAGGTAGTCTTTTAAGTTCTGTACATCATCTATAATTGAGCATCAACTCAATGTGAGGCTACTACCTTTGTTTTACAAGATGCAACTTGTTTGAGAGCACCAACTCTCTTGTTTCTCTAGCACCCACTAGAAGGAATCACCAACTCGCCTAATGTTCCAGCACCAACTGGATGGAAGAACCAACTTCCAGTTACATAGGCTCCAACCTATATAACAGAGAACAGATATTCTCCCTTGCACCACCCTGCCACCCTGGTTTCTTTGGCTGGAACCAGATGGAAGATACAACTCCCTGTGTTCAAGCTCCCACTTGAATCTCTGAGGACAACAGTCCTCCCTAGCACCTCCCAAAAACCCTAAAATATTAAATGAAAGATTAAACAACCAACTACATTGATAAAATGATTCTTACCACTTCTTCTCTGTTATGTAAATCTGGTCTTCTTCTATTTGTTCTGCAATTCTTCTCTTCCTTTGTCTGTTCTGCAATTATGCTCAGCTTCAACTTGTTCTGTCATCCTACTTTGCTTCAAGTATTTTCCTCATCAATTACTCTTCTCTCAGTTTTATATCACACTGTGCATATTTTCAGTCTCACACTGCACATCCTCTATTTTTCCCTTTCTTACAGTTTAATTCATTTTTCATCCAGAACAACCATCACTGCACATTCTATATCTTTTTCTTTTTATGCACACACACCCACCACCGTTACACTTCACGTCTTCTTAGGCAAAAGAAAACCATCTGAGAAACTGAAACTCCAACCAATCAGGAATCATGAATCAGTTTTGCTCACTGATTCGTAATTGATGAATTAATTGTGAGAGAAAACAATAGCCCTCTGATCATATTGAAGTTTATCTGCACCGTTGGATGAACTTTATTAATCTTGCCTCTAAATCGGGTTTCGACATTTCGGCATTCTTTTCGCCAAGTGTCTCAACACTTCATGTCGTGATCTCCAAAACTCTGATACATAGATTTTATGTGCTAGCTCCTTCCTATATATGACCATGACCATGACCAAGTGCTTATGCATAAAGTTCTTTTCACGAATTCACATTTCGTGAATCTGGAGATGAGGCATCTCGACTCTCCTAGTCGCAATCCTCGAAACCCCAAAATGGAGCTTATCTAAACTGACTCCTTCCCTTCTCGTGACCACCGATGGTGACCATAGGATGTGCCAAAAGGTGCTTCATATTTTGTGAGTTTATAAACTTCATCGAGTCTAATCGACGATTGAAATATCCATAGATCCAACGGTCTAGATCTTGTTGCAATCTCTCATCTCGCGAGTTTCCACACCATGCTCCATTGACTCCAAGTCAGCGACTTGTCCTATGATTCGTGGTCTAGATCTGATCTTAATTCAATGGCTTAGATCATATCGCAATTCCACATATCGTGATTTCATCGTTCTTGTGGTTATGTTTCTTGCCTCTCCAAGTCGTCATTCACGAAACTCCGAAATGGAGTCAGATCAATGGTCAAGATCACACCTTGATCTGACGGCTACGATTAAATCATGATTTCGCATATCGCGATTTCGGTGGATATATTTCTTGCCTCTCCACGTTGTGATTCATGAAACTCCAAAATGGCGTGGGATCAATGGTCCACGATCTTGATGAATCTACGGTCCAGATCTCATCATGAATTCACATCTCATGATTCCTTCGATGGAGGTTCTTGTCACTCCAAGTTGCGATAGGTAAAACTCTGAAATGGAGCATAGATCAATGGTCCACGATCTCAATGAATCTATGGTCTAGATCTCATTGTGAATTCATATCTCACAATTCCTTCGATGAAGGTTATTTTCACTCCAAGTCGCGATATGCGAAACTTCAAAATGGAGCTTAGATCAATTGTCCACATCTTTTGGTGTATTGACGGTCAAGATCTTTTTGTGATTTCAGAAGTCTTCATTTTGTCTGCATCGGGATTTAAGGATTTCATGAACTCACTTAACCTTGTACTTTTAAAGATCATGCAGATTCTCTTGGATCCTACAATGGTCGATCCTCGCGCTTGGATCTAATGCCCGAGATATATCCTTCATATCTGCGTGATCTTCTTGTCTACATTGAGATCTGACAGTCATCGAGAATTCTTCATTGTTGATCCAATGATTGTTGTTCCTTCTCCTCCCCCATTATCACTGCGTTTTTTATCATGCTGATATTTTCCATTACTATTCTTGTCAACAATCCTCTACACTATCTCTTCTGATCTTATTCGAATCTTCTCTACAGTGTCTTCTCATAATGCCCATCTATTACATACTTTATGTACTCATGCCATCTTCATTGTTGTACTTTCCATCAATGACAAGCATTTGTTGTATGTTAAATATTTTCCAACAATATCCACCTTTGGCATTGATGGAAACACAAGAACCCACATGCATTCGGACTCTCCTCTCAGACTCTTTTCCCCCCCTTTAACATCAATGTCAAAGAAAAAACATGCTCCCCCTGAGCTGTTGCAAAACATACTCCCCCTGTCAACTATGAGCATCTTGGAAATACACCAGATATTCAATAAGTACTCCCCCTGAACAGGTGAACAGATTAGACACAATAAATTATAACCCCCAACTTTTGACAAAGATATCCAAAAGGGGTTGTTGCTAATGGTTTTGTAAATATATCTGCAATATGTTTTGTAGAAGGTATATAATTTAGTTGAAAAATTATGTTTGTAACTTGTTCTCTGAGAAAATGGTACTTTATTTGAATATGCTTAGTCTTGGAATGAAGAACAAGATTCTTGGAGACACTAATGGAACTGGTGTTATCACGGTGAATTGGAATGGGATTACTGTAAGTTACCTTCAAATCTGCAAGAGTTTGTATCATCCATAAAATTTGTGTGCAACAAGTAGAAGATGCAATGTATTATGCCTCTGTAGTGGAAAATGAAACGGATCCTTGCTTTTTACTAAGCCATGCAACTAATGAGTCACCCAGAAAGAATTCTCCTCCACTGGTGCTTTTTCTCTCATTAACACAGTTTGTCCGATCTGCATCTAAATAAGTAGTTAAATGGAAATTCTGATTTATGGGATACCATAGACCATAAGTCATTGTTCCCTTCAAGTATTTGAATATCCTTTTGATAGCTACCAAATGACTTTGTTTAGGAGTAGACTGATAACGACCTACCATTCCAATAGCTTGCATTATATCAGGACGGGATGTTGTGATGTACATAAGACTTCCTATCATAGAGTGATATTTCCTTTGATCAACATCTGGTGAAACATCATTTTTACTGAGCTTTCAACCAACCACCATAGGTGTTCTAACTGGAGAGGAATATTCCATCTGAAATTTCTTCAACATCTCTTTCAAATATTTTTCTTGAGAAATAAATATTCCTGCAGAACTTTGTTTTACTTGTAAGTCAATAAAATATGACAGTTCTCCTATCATGGAAATTTCAAATTATGTTTGCATAGAGTTAGAAAACCACTGGACAGATGATTCATTAGTACAACAAAAAATAATATCATCTATATAAACCAAAACAACTAGTAAATTATCACCTTCAGAATTAATATAAAGGTTACTGTCAACAATACCTTTCATGTAAAAATTTGTCCAGTCTATAATACCAAGCTCATGGTGCTTGTTTTAGTCCATATAAGGCCTTCTTCAACTTACAAACATAATTAGGATTATCTACCGATGAGAATCCTTCAGGTTGCTCCATATATACTTCTTCCTCCAGATCTCCATTAAGAAATGCTGACTTAACATCCATCTGATAAACTTTAAAGTTTTTATGACACGAATAAGCAAGAAACATTATGATGGCTTCCAATCTTTCCACTAGTGAAAAAGTTTCATCAAAGTCCCGACCTTCAACTTGTCCATATCCTTTACAAACCAATCTGGATTTATTTCTAACAAGTTGCCCTTTTTCATTCATTTTATTCTTGAACACCCATTTGGAACCTATTACATTTGTATCTTTAGGTCTAGGAAGAAGCTCCCAAGTATTGTTCTTTTCAATTTGATCAAGCTCTTCATTCATTGCTCTAATCCAATCATCATCCTGGCTAGCTTCCTCAAAAATTTTAGGTTCTGTCATAGATAAAAAGGAAACATGATATTGTTCTGAGTCTTTAATCAATTTCCTTCTTGTCTGAACTCCTTTATTTATATCCCCAATTATCTAATTTTCTGGATGATTCTTTCTAATAATTCTGAGAGGTGATTTTGCTTCTTTCTGCTAATTTGTGTCAGTTTGAGTATTCATATCTTCATTTGATTCACATTATTCCTTTTCTGATCCTTTCATTTGTTCATCTTCATCTTCAACTATATCTATTGTTCTTGGTTCAACACTGCTTACATTTTTTACTGGGATTTCTTCATCAACTTTTGTATCTATACAATCAACTAGTTTATGCAGTCTCTTATTGTAGCATCTGTACCCTTTACTATTTGTAGCATAACCCCAAAATATACCTTCATCAACCTGGTCATCATATTTGCCAATATTTTCATCATTTTTCTTGATATAACATTTACTCCCAAAAACTTTAAAATGCTTGATTGAAGCAGGTCTTCCAAACCATAGTTCATAAGGAGTCTTGTCACTGTGTGGCCTGAGATGAGATTTGTTAAGGATATGAACAAATGTATGAATTTCTTCCACCCAATAAGTCTGAGGTATGTTCCTTTCATTCATCATTGATCTTTCCATTTGTTGTACTGATCTATTCTAGCTCTCAACAACTCCATTTTGTTGTGGAGTCCTTGGAATTGTGTACTCTCTTTTGATCCCATGTTTATCACAAAATTCTTTGAAGTTCCCTGAACTAAACTCTCCTCCTCTATCAAACCTTACTTCCTTTAATCTTTTTCCTGTTTGATTCTCAGTCAAAGCCTTAAACACTTTCAATTTTTCAAATGCTTCATATTTTTCTTTCAAAAAGGCAACCCAAGTTAGTCTAGAATAGTCATCAATGATCAACATAAAGTAATTTTGTTTTCCTGTACCTTCTTTCCTTAATGGTCCACATAGATCCATATGTACTAACTAGAGACGTTTTTCTGTTGAAGGAAAGTTTTTAGATTTGAACTGAGTACGAGTAAGCTTTCTTATCTGACAGGGTTTACACACAGAGACATATGGATTTGATATCTTTGGAAGATCCTTTACTGCCCCATTGTTTCTAAGCTTGATTATATGATCAAAATTTAGGTGTCCAAGTCTCCTATGCCACAACCAACTTTCATCATACTTGCTTAAGAGACATTCTTATTTTTCTTCTTTTAACACATACACATTATTTTATGTTTGTATCCCTTTTGCAATCAGTTGTCCTAAACTCAAATCTTTTATTTTACAGTCTTTAGAAGTAAAAACAACTTCACATCCTTTGTCACAAACTTGACTGACACTTAGTAGATTATGTTTCAGACCATCTACAAACAACACATCTTGAGCTTTTCTTTTTCCATTACTCAGGCTTACCATTCCTTTACCTTTTATTTTTCCTGGTGCATCATTTCCAAAAGTTACATTCTCCGATTTATTTTCACTTAAAGTTAAAAACTTACTTTTGTCTCCAGTCATATGTTTGGAACATCCACTATCAATATTCTAGGGATTCTTTTGTTTTTGGGCTGATAATACTAGCCCACACTTGTCATATGTTTTCTTCTTCCAAACCTTGACATTTTCAGTAGTGGAGATCAAGTCTAGATTGTATTTCATTAAGTGATAGTCTGCAGCTTTATGTCCATAATTATGACAGTTGTAACATTCTGGTTCACTGAATAATAAATCATAGCGATCGTTCTGCTCATAATTGTTGTTGTGTTTCACCTGTGTCCTTCTCCCAGTGATCACATGATTTATAGTCTATGATTGTTTGTTGCTTGGTTGTCTTAATCTTTGTTTTGGAAGATAGTTATTCATTGAATATATTGATTGTTCATATCTAAATCTTAAAGAACAGTTTATAGCTTTGTGACCAAAATTAGAGCCTAAAAAACAATAACCATAGAAAAAAACTTTGTACCTTGAAAAAATCTGTCTTCTTTGAGGAGGTCGATTTCTTTCATGCCGATAATCTTTCTGGTCTACAAATTCAGTTCTAGTGCTTTTTCTTTCATTCCTTATTGGTGGCTGATTTTCCTTCTTTGTTTCTATAGAGTGACTGTTGTCAATGTTTGAGGATTTGACAAACTTGATAGATTCTATATTACTTGGATGATCACTACTTGATCCTTCTTCATATCCCAATCCAACTTTCAGTTTTGAATTTCTTTGTTGATTTAGAATGGAGGTTAATCCTTCTGAGGCTTTAATACTTGGTAGATTTTGGTGATACAATCCTTTAAACTTCTCCATTTCTTTTCTGGTTTTTACTATCTCTTCTTCTAAGGCTTCACACCTAAATTTCTTCTTTGACAATTGTTGTTTCAGTATGTCTTCTATTTTCTTTGCCTCTTCTAATTCCACTTTCAGCAGAGCAAAGTCTTCATCAAGTGTTTTACTGTCTTTCTCGAACTGTGTCAACAATTGTTTTTTCTTTCTGTTGTTAATTCTAAGTCTATCAATTTCTTCCAGTGCATTGATCAGTTCTCCTTCCATATCAACCACAACTTCTTCATCATTATCATCATTTCCTATGCTTTTATTATCATAATCCTCTTTGGCCATAAGCATGAAGTCATTTACCTTATCTTCACAGGAAGAGTCACTGTTCATGTCTTCTGAGTCAATGTTATTCTGACTTTTTCATCTATGGTCCTTGTTTTCTTATGATATCTACTAGATGCAGTCACATTTCCCTCTATTTGTCCTAAGATTTCATCACTTGAAGAAGAAATATATAACATGTACCTTTTTGGTTGTACCTTCAGTTTCATGTGCACGTGTTGTTAGTGAGTAGTCAATCATCATCATAGTTCCAATTTATGAACTTTTTTTCTATATTCAAAGTTCTAAATAAAAAAATTATATCTTTAGTTTTGGATGCACAATTAGACTACGGTGCAATTACCAATATTAGTGGTCAACCACCTAACTTAATGTGATATCCTTATTGATTTTGGACATATTGAGGACATATTAATGTGATAACACTAAGGAAATGATAAGTTTATCATATGTATATAAGAAACAAATAGTAGTAAGGTTGTTGTTTGTTGGATTTGTGCAACTTAGAATTATTATAAGAAATGTCCATTGAAGATGAGGGTCAATGATATGGAGTAAGAAATCCAACCATCAGTTGTTTTGTTGCAAATATTGGGTGCTTTAGTTGGCAATATGTCTAAGGCAAGCCAAGATTAGAACTATACAAATATTAGTTTTGTTCAAGACAAGAGTAGAACTATACAAATATTAGTTTTGTTCAAGCCAAGAGTAGAACTATACAAATATTAGTTTTGTTCAATCCAAGTTGAATAATACGTTAGTTATGTCGATGGTTAATAATAGTGCAACCCACATTTTTATGTAGGAAGTAGTGGTTGTTAAACTTAATGTGTTGTTAAAATTGGTGTAGTTTTTGAAATTGGTGCAGTTGACTTGCAACTGGGAATAAAATGAAAACCGAGACTCAGATTGACAAACCATTGTCTCTGTTGGATTCCTGGCATAGGATTTTAGCTAGAGAACCCCTCACTCCCAGTTCCAACCCCTCAGAAGTTTTTATTTTCATTGATTTCAATAACTAGTGCTTTGCTCAGTAAGAAGCAATGCAACATTTGGATTTAGGGGTCCAATTTATGAAACCATGCCTCGGGAGCCAATGAATAATGCGTTCACTTACTCCATGGCTAAATAATCATGCAACATCTCATGGAACTTGATGTCGACGCACGCCCCCTCCACAACCCGCAGGTCGGAAGGTCCACATCAACATAGGATCTTTCCTTTACCACGACCCGAAGAACTCTAAACGGCTCTTCTATTTCCCTATCAGTAAATCTTCACCCACAATAAACTCTCATGGGATCCGCTCTTTACACTTGGGATATCGGACTTCACAACTTTGCGAATCCAGTGGTCAAGCGTTGGTCTCTTGAATCCCCGAAACCTGAAACAATCAATGCTGACCTTTCCCTTTTCCTTTTTGGGATTTTCCCTATTGTGATTTCGGGGATCGCGATGTCGAGAAACTTATCTCCCCAACTCCCAAATATCGATTTCCCAAAATTATGATACACTCATGAAGTTGACTTTCAATGCTACTTCACTTCATTGGAACTTTGGAGTTCGCAATATCGTGAATCCTGATGCAATGTGTTCAGAACTTTACTCCACGAAACTCCAAGATAGCGTGCCACCTGTCCACCTCGCTGACTCCTTTGTGGCCCACACAATCTCGTTAGTCATCCAGATTTCACATTTCGATATATCACGAGTTTCGTTGCAAGGTTCACGAGACTTCAACCTACGAAACCCCGATATGGAATCCACGTGTAAATCCAATGGCCCTTATGGCTTGGATCTGCGGTCCTACTCCTTCAGACCTTTGAAACTTTTGGGAATACTTGCCATATCTCCCCTATTCCTCCATGAGATCTAACAACTCACGGGACTTCATGAATTCCCCTCAGAGAATTCTGACCATCCGTTCCTCCTTGGCGATTTCTATGAATAACTAAGTGTTCCTTCACAAGCTTGTCCACCTGTGGAACAAAATTACGATGCCTTCCTGATTATTCTAGGTACAAATTCTATGCAACCCTTTTAGTGGTTATAAGGATTTATCCTTCCTGAGATTCCTTATAAATCTGAGTATTAAAGAAGACTTTTGCGTGCACTCCTTGTAGCAACCTTCAGACACTTCCCAGTGTTGAATTTCCTTCGACCCTGCCCACACCTGCAGTAGAAGTCTCTCAATGCTTCACTTAGGTTCACAACCCTGAGGCTTCGCACAACCTGCACACTCCTTGCATGGCTCCTGTGCCTAACTGCACTTCTGAATGAACGAGAACAAAAGCTACCCTATCTGAACCCTTTGTCAACGCACTCCTTGCAGACAATTCGAATTCACTCCTTGCAGGAACCCTTGTTGAGATAGAGAAACAATTGAAACTCATTCCTACTTCCTTTCAGACTTCAAACTCAAAACATGAAATCATATACACAACATATAAAGAAAATGTATAACAGGAAGCAAACATTCATGAGCATATCATTCAACATCAATACACAGAGAACAAACATGAAAACCATGAATTTGAATCAAACTCTTTCTATTAATCCAAATATCTGTACATGGGTGTTCTTACACAACTCTCTGTATGCTCTTCTATGCTCTTCCTCCTCTGATAATGTTACAATACACAATGAGGGTGTATATATCCTGTTTCCCTCTTGCGCTCTAAAACTGTCTAATCTACACATTCAATTCTACCTACTTGCATTAACTACTATAAATGCCTTCTACCTACTAAGGACGAGAGCAAATCGCTCAAGGTATGTTTACATTTTACAAGTGTGCCTTCATTAAATTTCCACATTTATGTTCGTGCATCAAATCCAAGAGAAATTCAAAATTTGCAACTGGGCTTGTCCAGCTGTCTGGTGTCTCCGCGCTGGCTCACTTGATGTTGGCGAGGCTCCTGCATCATACTCCCTGGCTTGAAAATTTTCATGGTCTCTTTTCCATGAGCTCAGGAATGGTCTGTCCATGCCTTTGTATCTCTGCTTCATCCTCCCAGTTGTTATCTTCAAGTGGATGGTCCTTCCATTTGACTAGATACTCAAAGTATTTCTTTCACCCGGTCCTTTTTCTCATTCTTTTATCCAGTATGTGCTCCATTTGCAGTTTTTCTGGAACTGGCATCTTCTTCATCCATTGAATCATTGGCTGCTCAATTCTAGTCCCTGTTTCTGAGATATTGAATATCGGAGAAATTCTGATCCCATCGGGTAATTCAATCTCGTAAGCGTTCGCCCTGAATTTCTTCAAGACCTTACATGGTCCGATTTTCTTCATCTTCATCTTATTATGTGTTCCTCCCAGGAACCTTTCTTTTCTCAAATGTGCTAGAATCAAGTCACAAACCTCAAACTGAAGTTGTCTTCTATGTTGATCTTCTCTGCGTTTATATTCCTAACTTGAATTCTACAATCACTCCTTCACCTGGCTGTGAAGTTCCTTCATCACCTCTGCGAATTCTTCTGCACTAGCACTCCTAGTCACAGCCTGTTATGAATCCCTCAATTCAGAAATTCCCCTCGGCTGCATGCCATAGACAATCTAAAATGGACTCTACCCTATGCTTCTACTAATTGAGTCGTTATAAGCAAACTCTGCCTGTGGTAATATGTTGTCCCATTGGCTGTGGTGTTTTGTCACCAAGCTTCTTAGCAAGTCTCTTAGACTTCTATTCACTACTTCTGTATATCCATCCATTTGAGGATGATAAGCTGAACTAAATGACAAGTTAGTTCCTAGCTTCTTCCATAAGTTCCTCCAAAAGTGCCCTATGAATTTAGTGTCTCGATCCGAAACTATACTTCTGGGTAAGCCATGAAGTCGAATGACTTCTTTGAAGAATAGATTTACAATGTGAGTTGTTTCACTGGTTGTCTGACATGGAATGAAGTGTTCCATCTTGGAAAATATGTCCACCACCACAAAGATTGAATCACAACCTCTTTGTGTTCTTGGAAACCCCAATACAAAATCCATGTTGATTGCATCCCACGACCTCTCTGGTATGGGTAATGGTTGATAAAATCCTGCATTCTGCTTCTTTCCCTTTGAATGCTGTCAAATTTTGCATTTGTATACGAATATCTTGACATCTTCTCACATTCCTAGCCAAAAGTATGACTCATTCAGTTTTGCGAATGTCTTGTCGTGACCAAAGTGCCCTGCCAATCCTCTACTGTGTTTCTCCTTTAGCAAATTCTCCCTCATGGAGCATTTCAGAATACACAGTTGATTACCTTTGAACAATAATCCTTCCTAGATCATGTATCATGCCCATTGGCTTCTATCTCTAAGAATTTCATTCTCAGCTTCTTCATATGCCTCCTTAAAATCTTGATCATCTACGTACATGTCCCTGAGATCGTCAAAACCCAACGTTTTGACTTTGAACTTCTGCAATAGCAAACACTTCCTACTCAAGGAATCAACAACTTTGTTAGCAGTACCATAAATATGTTTTATCAAAAAAGTGAAATTTTTCATATACTCAACCCATTTGAAATGTCTCTGATTCAACTTCTCTTGTTGAGTCACAAACTGCAGTGCATGATTGTCACTGTATAAGACAAACTCTTTCAGGATCAAGTAATGTCTCCATTTCTTCAATGGTTGTATGATAGCATAAAAATCCTTACTTTCGCTTCATTCAGCTTCTCACTAAAGTATGCTATCGGCTTGTCTCCCTGACTCAAGACTGCCCGGATTGTAAATCCACTTGCATCGCATTTCACTTGAAATGTCTTTCGGAAATCCAACAACACCAAAACTGGTTGTTCCGTAATCTTCCTCTTCAACAAATTAAAACTCTTCTCATCTTCTTTTGTCCAGTGAAAAGACTTATGTATTTTCTTCACTATTTTCGTTATCATTGCACTAATTCCACTAAACTTGCTGATGAACTTTCGGTAGAAACTAGCCAATCCATGAAAACTTCTCACCTCAAATATATTTTTCGGTGATGGCCAATTCTTGATTACCTCCACCTTATCTGGATCCATCCTCAACTCATCTGTAGAAATAACAACCCCCAAGTAAATGAGCTTCGTCTTCATGAATGGGGATTTCTTCATGTTTATCAACAACTTCTTCTGCTGTAACTTCTGCATCACTGTAGCCAAATGCTTCAGATGCTTTGCCATTGTTTTACTGTAAACCAGTATGTCCTCTAAATATACAATGACAAATTTTCTGATGAACTCCCTCAGGACTTCATTCATCATCCTCATGAAGGTACTCAATGCATTTGTTAAGCCAAATAGCATAACAAGCCATTCATACAACCCTTCGTTGGTTTTGAATGTTGTCTTCCATTCATCACCTTCTCTCATGCGGATCTGGTGATAATTGCTTTTCAAATCAATCTTTGAAAAATACTTTTCTCCACTCAAGCAATCCATCAAATCATCCATCCTCGGCAATGGAAATCTGTACCTAATGGTTATCTTATTAATCACCCTTGATTCAGTACACATCCTCTAGCCTCCATCTTTCTTCGGACTGAGTATTGTTGGAACAACACATGGACTCAAGCTTTCCCTGACTAATCCTTTGTCCAACAACTCATGGACTTTCCTTTTAACCTCTTCATTCTCTTGCGGCGTCAATCTGTACATGGATTTTTTTGGAAAATTGGGTCCTGGTATGAGATCAATGTGATGACTCACACTTCTAATCGGTGGCAATGAACGAGGTAATTCCTCCACTACTATGTCAGTGAACTCTTCCAGCAGTTCTTGAACTTATTTTGGTAAATCATCCATTCTTGTGTTGGTCAAAACAATTCTAGGCTTTCTGACCACAATGAATTGTGGTTCTTCCTTCTTCTTAACCTTTATAAGAAGTTCCTTCCCACTCATGAGAAGTACAGTGTTGCTTACTTCTAGTTTCACCTCCTTATTCTTGATTGGAAGCAACATGTAAGTCTTCACATTTTCTCTAGGGTGTATGTGTTCATTCTCCCATCATGAAACACATTTCTGTCATATTTCCATGGTCTACCCAACAAAAGATGAAAAAAATCCATAGAAATGACATCACACAAGATCTTATCATTATATCCTCCTATATTGAATTCAACTAAATATTGTTTAGTGACAGTTACCTGATGTCCTTTTTGTAGCCACGAAATTTTGTATGGGCTTGGAAGATCAGTCGTCTCCATCTCCAACTTTTCTACCATCTCTGTAGAAACGAGATTATCCATGCTACCACTGTATACAATGACCTTGGATACCCTGTCCTTCTTCTTGCAAGCAGTTCTGAAAATTCTGGTTCTTTGGACTGAACTCTCCACCTCCTTCTCTGGTGTCAAAAGAACTTTTCGCATCATCAACGATCTTATGCCTTCAGCGTCTTCTACCTTAACACCCCGCCTCTGCACCTCGGTGATGTGAGCTTCTACACTCTCTTTATTTTTGTTTGGACACTCATAAGACTTGTGCCCATTCTTTCTGCATGTGAAGCATGTTATTACTCCACCTCTTCCTCTTCCTCTACCCCTAGTATGAGGAAAAGTGTTATTGTCAGCATAATCTCCTCCCTGCTCAGTATGATGCCATTTCTGTGAGGTTCCACCTCTCTCAATTCGATTCTGATGTTTCTTCCAATGTTCTTTGGGATTCTGATATTTATCTTGGGAAAGTGATTTGCCTCTGGGATGACTTCTGCCTCGGCCTCTCTGACTTTTCTTTCAGCTCAACTTCTCTTAAGATTTTAAAGCCATCTGATAAGCATCTTCCACCGTTCAGATGGCTACCATGTTCATCTCATATTGAATGTCGTATCTCAGGCCATTCATATATCTGGCTACTTTTTCATCATCGCTCTCCCGATGACCTGCCCTGATGTTCAGCTTATAGAATTCTTCAGTGTATTATTTTACTGTCATCATCTTCTATCTTAGGTTTTGCATTCTCCTGAACAGAGTAATTTGATAATCCATGGGGATGAATTTCACCTTCATCTTCACGATCATTCTGTCCCAGCTCTTGATCTTCTGCTTGCCCTTGCAGCGTATGTCATCTTGTAGTTAATCCCACCACAATGTTGCATGTCCCTTCAATCTTGTGATAGCATGCTTGACTTTCTTGTCTTCTTCAACGTCTTCATAGTCAAAGTATGTGTTCAGAGCTCTAATCCAGTCTAGGAGCTCCTCTGCATCCAGATTTCCCTCATAAACTGGAATGCCCATCTTTTCTCTTGCACCCATTCTTGCAATAACTCTGATAAACCGTTCATTTGATGCATCTTCGGTTGCAACTTCTTCTTCATGTTCAGCCTCAACTTCAATCTCAGAATCACTGAGATCCCCCACACTAACTGTATTCCTTTGTGCTATCTCCATGTCTTCAAGTCTAGCTCATAGATCACGCATCTCTCTCTCCATTTCTTGATTTTGCATCTGCCTGCCTCTTCTTCTCGGCGTTTCCCTATCCTTTGGTGGATTGAGTGTTTTCCTGTCCCTTCTCCTTGGCGGCATGGTCAATTCTTCTTTCTCTACTACAGAAAGCAAAGAACCTTTCTGAGCTCTAATGCCAAACTGATGTCGATGCATGCCCCCTCCACAACCCACAGGTCGAAAGTTCCACGTCAACATAGGATCTTTCCTTTACAACAGCCCGAAGAACTCTAAACGGCTCTTCTATTTCCCTATAGGGAAATCTACACCCACAAAAAACTCTCATGGGATCCCCTCTTTACACTTGGGAGATCGGACTTTGCAACATCACAAATCCAATGGTCAAGCATTGGTCTCTTGAATCCCTGAAACCTGAAACAGTCAACCCTGAACTTTCCCTTTTCCTTTTCATGATTTTCCCTATTGCGATTTCGGCGATTGCGATGTCAAGAAACTTCTCTCCCCAACTCTCGAATCCAAAATTTCCAAAATTTTGATACACTCATGCGGTTGAATTTCAATGCTACTTCACTTCATTGACACTTCGGAGTTCGCAATATCGCGAATCCTGATGCAATGTTTTTAGAACTTTACTGCATGAAACTCCGAGATAGCATGCCACCTGTCCACCTTGCTGACTCCTATGTGGCCCACACAATCTCCTTGGCCATCGGGATTTTGCGTTTCATGATATCGCGATTTCCATTGCAAGGTTTACGGGACTTCGACCTAAGAAACCCTGATATGGAATCCACGTGTAAATTTAACAGCCCTTACGGCTTGGATCTATGGTCCTACTCCTTTTGATCTTTGAAACTTTTGGGAATACTCGCCGTATCTCCCCTATTCCTCCATGAGATCTAACAACTCATGGGACTTCCTGAATTCTCCTCAGAGAATTCTAGCTGTCCGTTCCTCCTTGGCGATTTCTATGAATAACTAAGTGTTCCTTCACAAGGTTGTCCACCTATGGTGCAAACTTACGACGCCTTCCTGATTCTTCTAGGTACAACTTCTGTGCAACCCTTTCAGCAGTTATAAGGCTCTATCCTTCCTGAGCTTCCTTGCGGCAACCTTCAGACACTTCCAAGTGCTTAATTTCCTTCGACCTTGTGCACACCTGCAGCAGTAGTCTCTTAATGCTTCACTTAGGTTCACAACCCTGAGACTTTGCTCGACCTTCACACTCCTTGCATGGATCCTATAACTAACTTCACTTCTGAATGAATGAGAACAAAGGCTACCCTATCTGAACCCTTTTTCAACACACTCCTTGCGGACAATTCGACTGCACTCCTTGCAGGAACCCTTGTTCAGATAGAGAAACAATTGAAACTCATTCCTACTTCCTTTCAGACTTCAAACTCAAAACATGAAATCATATACACAACATATAAAGCAAATGTATAATAGGAAGCAAACATTCATGAGCATATCATTCAACATCAATACACAGAGAACAAACACGAAAACCATGAATTTGAATCAAACTGTTTCTATTAATCCAAATATTTGTACATGGGTGTTCTTACACAACTCTTTGGATTCTCTTCTATGCTCTTCCTCCTCTGATAATGTTACAATACACAATGAGGGTGTCTATATCCCGTTTCCCTCTTGCGCTCTAAAACTGTCTAATCTACACATTCAATTCTACCTACTTGCATTAACTACTATAAATTCCTTCTACCTACTAAGGACGAGAGCAAATCGCTCAAGGTTCATTTACATTTTACAAGTGCACCTTCATTAAATTGCCACATTTATGTTCGTGCATCAAATCCAAGAGAAATTCAAAAAATTCAGCTGGGCTTGTCCAGTTGTCCAGTGACTCTGTGCTAGCTCGCTTGATGTTGGCGATGCTCCTGCATCATACTCACTGGTTAGATTTTATGCCCCGAGGAGGAATTGCCAAGAGTCCCTGAAATTGTTTGGGATACTACTCGCAACCGGGCATAAAGAAAAAACAGAGAATCGAATTGAGGAACCATCATATTTGTTGGATTCCTAGAATAGGATTTTAGAAAGAGAATGCTTCACTCATGGGTTCCATGCCTCAAAAGTTTCTTTAATCATTGATTTTGAAAACTAGTGTTCTTCTTAGTTTGAAGCAATGAAACAATTGGATTAAGGGGTGAATTTACAAAACCATGCCTCAGGATCGGATGGATAATTTGGTCACCTATTCCATTCCTCAACAATCTTTCAACATCTCATGAAACTCAGAATTGTTGCTTTGTTAGTCTTTTATGCCCAAAGCGGGAATTGGCCAAGAGTCCCTGAAATGGTTTGACATGCAAAATGCAACTGGGAATAAAATGAAAATAGAGACTCGGATTGAGAAACCATCATCTTTGTTGGATTCCTGGCATACAATTTTAGCAAGAGCACCCGTCACTCCCAGTTCCAACCCTTCAGAAGTTTTTTTTTTCATCGTTTTTGATAACTAGTGCTTTGCTCAGTAAGAACCAATGAAAAACTTGGATTTAGCGGTCCAATTTATGAATCCATGCCTCAGGAGAAGATCGATAACTTGGTCACCTAGTTCATGCCTAAACAAGCTTACAACATCTCACAAAACTCAAAAATGTTGCTTCGTTAGTCTTTTATGCCCTAAGCGGGAATTGGCCAAGAGTCCCCGAAATGGTTTGGGATGCAACTTGCAACTGGGAATAAAACATATATCGAGACTCAGATTGATGAACCGTCATCTCTGTTGGATTCTTGGCATAGTAGTTTATCTTTAGAACCCCTCACTCTCGATTCCAACCCCTCAAAAGTTATTTTTTTCATCGATTTCGATACCTAGTGCTTTTCTCAGTAAGAAGCAATGCACCATTTGGATTTAGGGGTTCAATTTATGAAACCATGCCTCGGGAGAATATGGACACTGTGGTCACCTATCCCATTGCTAAACAAACATGCAACATCTCATGGAACTCAAAAAAAATTCTTCGTTAGCCTTTTATGCCCCGAGGAGAAATTGCCAAGAGTCCCCAAAATGGTTTGGGATGCGACTTGCAATTGGGCATAAAATGAAAACTAAGACTGGATTGAGGAACTGTCGAATTTGATGAATTACTGGGATAGGATTTCAGCTAGACCACCCCTCACTCTTGGGTTCCATGCCTCAAAAGTTTCTTTACTCATTGATTTTGAGAACTAGTGTTTTTCTTAGTTTGAAGCAATGCAACATTTGGATTAAGGGGTCAATTTAAGAAAACCATGCCTTAGCAGTGGATGGATAATTTGGTCATCTAGTCCATGCCTAAACAATCTTCCTTCATATCACGAAACTCAAAAATCTTGCTCTGTTAGTATTTTATGCCATGAGTGGGAATTGGCCAAGAGTCCTTGAAATGGTTTGGCATGCGACTTGCAACTGGGTATAAAACAAAAACCAAGACTTGGATTGAGGAATCGTTGTCTCTGTTGGATTCCTGGCATAGTATTTTAGCTAGAGCACCCCTCACTCCCAGTTCCAACCCCTCTGAAGTTGCTTTAATCATTGATTTAGAGAACTAGTGTCTTGCTCAGTTTGAAGAAATGTAACATCTGGATTAAGGGGCCAATTTACGAAACTATGCCTCGGGATAAGATCGATAATTTGGTCACCTCTTCCATTCCCAAACAAGCTTAAAACATCTCATAGAACTCAAAAATGTTGCTCCATTAGACTTTTATTCCCTAAGGAGGAATTACCAAGAGTGCCCGAAATGGTTTGGGATGCGACTTGCAATTGGGCATATAATGAAAATCTGAGACATAGACTGAGGAACCATCAACTTCGATGGATTACTAGTATAGGATTTCAGCTAGACTACCGCTCACACTTGGGTGCCATGCCTCAGAAGTTTCTTTACTCATTGATTTCGAGAACTAGTGTTTTTCTCAGTTTGAAGCAATGCAACATTTGGATTAAGGGGCCAATTTATGAAACCATGCCTTAGGAGTGTATGTATAATTTGATCACCTAGTCCATGCCTAAAAAATATTTCAGCATCTCACGAACCTCAAAAATGTTGCTTTGTTAGTCTTTTATGCCCTGAGAGGGAATTGGCCAAGAGTCCCCAAAATGGTTTGGTATGCGATTTGCAACTAGGCATACAATGAAACCTAAGACTTGTATTGAGGAACCGTCATCTTTGTTGGATTCTTGGCATACTGTTTTAGCTATCTAATCCATCACTCCTAGGTTCAACCCCTCAGAAGTTGTTTTTTTCATCGATTTCGATAACTAGTGCTTTGCTCAGTAACAAGCAATGCAACATTTGGATTTTGGGGTCCAATTTATGAAACCATGCCTCATGAGAGAATGGACACTATGGTCACCTAGTCCATGGATAAACAAGCATGAAACATCTCATGGAACTCAAAACTATTTCTCTATTAGCCTTTTATGCTCCGAGGAGGAATTGCCAAGAGTCCCCAAAATGGTTTGAGATTCGACTTGCAACTGGTCATAAAATGAAAACCAAGACTCGGATTTTGGAACCATTGAATTTGATGGATTAATGGGATAGGATTTCAGCTAGATCACCCCTCACTCTTGGGTGCCATGCCTTAGAAGTTTCCTTACTCATTGATTTTATAACTAGTGTTTTTCTCAATTTGAAACAATGCAACATTTGGATTAAGGGGCCAATTTACGAAACCATGCCTCGGGAGAGGATGGATAATTTGGTCACCTAGTCCATGCCTAAAAAATCTTGCAACATCTCATGGAACTCAAAAATGTTTATCTGTTATCCTTTTATGCCCCGAGGAGAAATTGACAAGAGTCCCCGAAATGGTTTGGGATGTGACTTGCAACTGGGCATAAAATGAAAACTTGGACTCGGATTGAGGAACTGTCTACTTTCATCGATTATTGGGATAGGATTTTAGCTAGAACACCCCTCACTTCCAGGTTCCATGCCTCGAAAGTTTATTTACTCATTGATTTCGAGAACTAGTGTTTTGTTGAGTTTGAAGCAATGCAACATTTGGATTAACGGGTATAATTTACAAAACCATGCCTTGGGAGAAGATGGATAATTTGGTAACATAGTCCATGCCTAAAACATCTTGCAACATCTCATGGAACTCAAAATTTTTTCTCCGTTAGTCTTTTATGCCCTGAGCGGGAATTGGCCAAGAGTCCCTGAAATGGTTTGGGATGTGTCTTGCAACTGGGCATAAAATGAAAAATGGGCCTCAGATTGAGGAACCATCTTCTCTTTTGGATTCCTGGTATAGGATTTTAGCTAGAGCACCCCTCACTCCCAATTCCAACCCCTCAGAAGTTCTTTTTTTCATTGATTTTGATAACTAGTGCTTTGCTCAGTAAGAAGCAATGCAACATTTGGATTTAGGGGTCCAATTTATGAAACCATGCCTAGGGAGAGGATGGACACTGTGGTCACCTAGTCCATGGCTACAAATTCATGTAGCATCTCATGGAGCTAAAAAATGTTTCTCCGTTAGGATTTTATGCCGCGAGGAGAAATTTCCAAGAATCCCCGAAATGGTTTGGGATGCGACCTGCAACTGGGCATAAAATGAAAATCAAGACTCGGATTGAGGAACCATCATCTTTGTTGGATTCCCGGCATAGGATTTTAGCTAGAGTACCCCACAATATCAGTTCATACCCCTCACTCCCGGTTCACTCCTGATTCATGATTGGATTGTAGTTTCCCTGAGCGTTAGTTTTGAGGCTGCATGTATTACTGTCCAAGAGGTTGGGATAATGTTGGGAGAAATAAGAGGAACATCACTTATTTTCGATAAAAGGGACACAACACTCCCTATTGTAGTGTAATGCTAGTATAAGAAGTAGCATTTACCATATAGAGGGGGGATAAAAGTAGTGGGTTTATGATAATATGTGAGATGTGTGTTTATGATAATATTTTGAATTTTCCAATAACATTCTCCATTGATCTTCTGTAAGCTATTCCATTTGGTGTTTTTTGCACTAAGTGTAAAAAACAATGTTGGATAGTTATAAGACATAAGTTAGGTATGAGTTATTTGTTACCTCTTTATTACCTTTTATTTTAATGGTATCCATATTTTGTATTGATCAAATGAGAAATTAACCCATAACTAATGCCATTAGACAAAAACTCAATCCCAAGGCCAAATAACGAGAAAAAACAACACATGATAATTAATCTAGGAGTCAATCATGCAAACAAACCTTCTCACAAAGAAGCTCTAGTTGGTGATGGAATTCAACATCTCAGAATCGATGCGCGAAGGGGCTGCGTTTCGGCAGGTGGGAAAGTTACATTGACAACCTACTTAACGAACTAACGCCCTGGTGCAAGTTACCTCACCAAGCAGTGGGAAACCCTCTAAAGAGTCTGAGTGAGTCTAGCCAACATCGATCCCAGGTACAACACCACCTTCCTTGTGCTCTCACCTTGTGTAAGAAGTCTAAAATATTATGGCCTCTATGGTACCACCTACTATGTCAAAGCAATGGGGGGACAGTCGACAATCAACACCAAGACCAACAAAGTAGGGTTTATTACTCTGAGGGCCCCAATGTGACCTCGTCATTGATCCTTGTGTTAGAAGGGCTTCCTAAAGTCAGTGATATAGCAACTAGATTTCACTCCCTAACTCAAGGATTTATGTTTTTTGAGAAGCTTTGGAAAGTTATTCTCACAATCCTATTCCAAAGCTCTACACCTAAGCTAGGATGGGTTTGAAGAGCCCTATAAAAGTTTCTAGATAAATTTTAATTAGCACTTGATTTTAGGCTAGTGTTACTAAAAGGAGTGGCCATGAAACTGATGGCATTTTGACTAGACTCTTTAAACCATGAAAGAGGAAAATGAAATGAAAAGATTTCAACTTCGATGAAAACTAGCTATGGGAAGGAGCAAGAGGCGCAAAAATAAATATCCATACTAAGGAAAAAAATAGGAAGAGGTGTAGTACTATTAGGAAAAAAATAAAGGCACAAAATAAATATCCATATCCGTGTCACAGAAAAAAAATAGAGGTGCAACCATCAAAGAGGCCACAAAAAATCACTTGTCTATAAAAGGGTTATAAGGTGGTGAGCTACATGATCTCAATGGGACAAGGTAGGGATACCCATAGTGATTGCGATAACTCATGATATAAATTGTGAGACAATGAAGAGGTCTTGAATACAACATCGTGTAAGAAACTGTAACACCCCAGGTTTCGAACCCCCATTTTAAATAATGTATTGCGACAATGATGAGAGGCCTGAGTACCCAAAAAATTATAAAAGGGCCATTATGACCAAGAAATGTAATTTTTTTATCATTATTTATAATAAACATATTGTTGGTTGTTAGAAGGACAAGGACTAGAGTTATAAGGGACTATGATTCCACAAGAGAGGGAGATTGAGGGACTAAGTGTTTATTCTTATTTTTAATTACCCTTTTTTCTAAGGGAGGGGATCAGCTACGTGATATTCTTGGTGAAGGTTAGGAGCTTATGCATGGAAGAGAAGGGTGGAGGTCCATTCTCTTGGGATGGTACAGGCTGGGTAGAAGAGAGTTGGGTACTTGTATTATTGTGGGTGTTGGGAAATCTATGAGATATTGAGAGATAACTAGTTTGGGAACCCAAGTAAAACTCTGGAACCATTGTTGTGGATTCATAGCCCCTGATCATGGGTGACACTATGATGCAGAAGCATGACACCACCTCAATAAATGCGCCAACACGCCAAGACACATAAGAACACAATGGAGAAAGGGAGAGGCATTGACCCTCCCATTTTTAAAATTTGAAATAATCCTATATGGATTTTTGTGTTGTAAGGATGTAATATCTAGGCCATACTTTTGTACAGGTAGTGGTTTGGGTTACCTTAAATGGTTTCTTGTAGTAGGCCTAGATCGTAGTCAGGTCTGGGTAAACATTTATGAAACTTCAATGTAATTGTTGACGTTAGGTGAGAGAGGACGAGCTTGCAGAGCCCCTCTTTTGTAAGGAGATCCTGTATCAGATTTTAGAGAGGTGGAAATTATAGAAAGGCCTTAGGAGGTCTTAGAAGTTACGGGAGAGAGATTGAGATAAATGAGATTCTGTTACAGTCCAATTTTTTTAATCATATGTATAGACACACAAAGATAATAGAAAATAATTTTTTCCTGCATATCCTGTGTTTTTATGTATTTTCATGTTTGAACGCGTATATTGATGAAGTATTGAATGAGATTCAATTGTTTCTCTCATTTGAGTTACAGAAGTGAAAGGTGTCCACATAGTCTGCAAAGGGTGCATTTAGAGAGGTGAGTTTAACCTCAAGCGAAATATCAAGAGGGATACCGTTGAAACTTCATCAGTATAAGTGCAAGGAGTGCATGGGAATAAATATTTATCAAGCTCAGAGAGAAGCAGAGTTACTAAGAACTCTGTCAAGCTCAATGAGGTGGGCATTGATCTGGTGCAAGTGTCCACAAAAGAACTCTGTGTCAATTTCGAGAGAAACATAGTTACTGAATACTCTATGAGGAAAATATTTGCAAGGAGTGCATCGAGTAGAAGAACACTAGGAGGGAGAGAGGTATTTATTGTTCAATAAATCCTTCGGATTCTAAGTATGATGAAATTATAATAATGAAATGTATGCTTGGGAGATAAAAATATTCGAGGAGATCAAGCACATGAGGAGTAAAAAAAAAAGTACGTAAGAGACATACTCATTCAAAGCCTAAAAGATCAAAGGAGAGATAACACTTTTAGAAGGATAAGAGAGACCCAAAGGATTTTGTTTGGTATGAGAAAGTTCAAAGTCCAAGAACTTTGGAACACTTGAAAAATATTCCAAGTCGGGAGAAGGTGGAATCTCCAGAGGAGGAGTGACAACAATCATCTAATCGATTGTAGAGAAGAACATGGACCATTAGATCTACGTCCATCGAATAGAGGAAGAACAAAGGAAAGGATGGATCCCATCTGTTGGATCTGAGCATGAAAGATCAACAACTGTCTGACTAGAGGAAGGTGTATGAGTCTTAAAGCTCGCATGCACGGGAGAGAGAATATCTCAAGGTTTGAAACTTGAGTTTCCCAAAGCAGGAATATATGAATTGAATCTGGACCATTAGATCACGAGTGTTATAACCCTAAATTGTACTATCCCTGCTTACCTAGCATCAGGCCTACTCATTTCCTTTCCTTTCCAAAGCCATGCTGAACAGACTCTTCAAAAACCTCCTAAATCAAGTAACCTGCGCCCTAAACTAGCACTGGGTGCATTGGGACGCTGGCAGGCCTTCTGCAGCACATGGGTGAACGCTGGCTGACCCACTATAGCCCACGTTTACCTAACAATGCAAAAAATCAGGAAAGCTTTCGCCGGGACGAAGAGCTTTTTGTCAGTTAACTGAAACTCCCACCCATGCATGGCCGAGAGTTCGCCAAAAACCCTAGCTCCTTCTAGCCTATAAAAGGAGGGGTAGGGGTACTATTCAAAGGAGGAAAAATCATAGCAAAGAAACTCTGCCAAATTGCCAAGTCTGTTTTGTCCCAACCCTTTAGCCTTGCCTCAAGCTTTAGGAGAAATTCATGCAAAAGCAGTTGGATAACAAAAGAAGAGGAGGAGCCCAGGATCGGGATCGAGGAATGGTGGCCAATCTATAAAATCATTGTAAGTTGATTCATATTGAGATTAATGAAAAAGATACTTTTCCCGTCCCGAATACATGAGTCTCATCTATGTTATTTGATTTATGTTTTATCCCTAACCCTCTAGTAGATCAGTAGCATGCATGCGTAGTTTTGTCTTGATTGCAGGAAGCTTTGTGGAAGGAGCGACAACAGAAAGGAGATAAAATCTCAATGGAGGATCTACTTCAACCGTCGATAAAAAGGTTAGTTGATTCTCCCCGTGTTTGCCTGAGAAAAAGGGTTATAGGTTTGGGTAGAAGGTTAAAAGTTATTCTTGAAGGGTCATGATCTGCGTACAAGTTTAAAGCCCTAGCTTGTTAGTCCGTAGGGTAGAATAACCCACAATAGAATTGGCGACTCCACTGGGGATCGTCTTACTCTTAGGGTTTCCGGATTTGGTTAAAAATCTTTTGGGCAGTTCAAAGAAGTTCAGTCTTAGTTTCTTTGTTTATTTTTGTTTTATGTTAGGTCAATGCTAGCAGGGAACCTGGTTATCAATACCAGTCTTCCTTGACTGATGCTTGAAATTTATTCATGGGACACACAGAGGTACACGCGGCCTACAGAAGGCCTGCACGCGTGTGCCCGCGCCCTAACCTTCTACAGCCCGCGTGTGAACGCCTGCTGTAGTGGTTTCAGTAGCGTGTAGAGCCCATGAAGCTTAAGAGGCAGTCTCCTCTTCCCTGTCAGAAGTTTATCTTCTCAGGGGGCTTTCTGGATCCTGTCTGGGTCTTGATTGGTATATTGTCTTGTGTTTCAGTCTATCTTATTGTGTTGTTTTTCTTTACATTGATTTTTCTTTTTGCAAATCTTGCTTTTTTGTTAAAGTGATAGCATCTAAGCCTTTTAGAGACTCTGGTTGTCAATACCAGAAGCTTTTTTCAGGGCTAGACTGTCTGTGTGTGATTTTATCTCAGTTTTTATACAGACCCGCGGCCTGTTTAAGGCTAGCCCGCGGGTACCCGCGCTCTGTAGAAGCTCAGCACGCGCTTGCACGCGTGCTGTCTTGGTGACAGTTGCGGGCTTGATTGACAGCTTTTCAGCTTGGGTGGGGTAGTCATCCCCTCCTGTGGTGAGAAGAGCTCCTCTCAAGGGTCTAGAGTCTGGGGCTGCACAGTCAACAGGTTAGGGCATTTCCCCCTTAGCTTGTGTTTGTTATTAGATTTTTGATAGAAAAGACAAAAGAGAAAAAATATTTGTTTTATGGTTTTTAGGCAAGTGTTAGAATCAGTGTTATCTTGACTGATTTTTTCGCATTTAGTGCTCTGATTCTGTTTGCGATCTGCACTTTAAGCCAGAGTTTTCTTTTATTTCTCTTGGTTTTGATCTTGTCATCATTTTTCCTTGTTGTGTTATTTTACGACGAAATAAAAAACAATTTCCTGTTTCATTTTCTTCTTGGTTTGAGGATTGTGTTGTTGCATCAGTAGCTAGGAAAGAAGTCTGTTTTGCATAAGTTTTAGCAGTGCATGTCAAGTATAAGTAGCTCGCAGATCTGAGTGAAAATCCTTC
>ML790301.1:138336-184399 GCA_009831015.1 Picea engelmannii | reverse complement strand
GAGGAGCCCAGGATCAGGATCGAGGAACGGTGGTCGGTCTCTAAAATCATTGTAAGTTGATTCATATTGAGATTAATGAAAAATATACTTTTCCCGTCCCGAATACATGAGTCTCATCTATGTTATTTGATTTATGTTTTATCCCTAACCCTCTAGTAGATTAGTAGCATGCATGTGTAGTTTTTTCTTGATTGCAGGAAGCTTTGTGGAAGGAGCGGCAGCAACAAGGAGATAAAATCTCAACGGAGGATCTACTTCAACCGTCGATAAAAAGGTTAGTTGATTCTCCCTGTGTTTGCCTGAGAAAAAGTGTTATAGGTTTGGGTAGGAGGTTAAAAATTATTCTTGAAGGGTCATGATCTGCGTACAAGTTTAAAGCCTAGCTTGTTAGTCCTTAGGGTAGAATACCCCACAACAACGAGGGAATACATGTGAATGGGTCAAGAGATCCATAAGGAGGTGGAGGTGTAACATTGAAAACACCCGAGTTTCGAAGAGCCAAAGAGGCGAGAGTCATTGATCTAGGAGGCGAAACTTGTCACCGGATCAGGAGCTTCGAGGAAAGTTACACTGGAGTTTAAGTTTGAGAACTGAAATAGACAAAGATTGAAAACCTGAAGTAGATATATGCCTTCAGATCAAAGGGGATACATGTGTCAAGAGATCGTGTGTTTCAGGTGAAAACACTCCTGAAGGAACGAGTGCGTAGGAGGTTGATACTCCCAAATCCCAAAGCGTGGGGAGACGAAACGTCAGAGTGCTGAAGAACCGAAGCATCAAAGAGTCGAAGTGCTAGAGAGCCAAAGAGATGAAGTGTCAGAGATCTTAAGAGATGGAGCGCTAAAGAATGAAAGTTTCAGAGAATGGAAAGATTTGGACTGTTGGATCTAGAGAGACAGGTGGTGGAAAAGCACAAGTTTTGAGTAAGTTTCATTTGAATTTCGTTTGAAAGTTGAAACTTTTGAAACCCGAAGACCTGAAGTGAATTTGGGCCATCTGATATATAAAGGATGTGGTGTGAATCCATGAACTCTGGGTAAATTCCCAAAGTGATTCATAGCCACCAGATCAAGTGGACACACGCCAGAGATCTGCATAGTTCGAGGAGAGAGAAAAGTTGAAAGTTGAGAAGTCCAAAGTCTGGAGACATGAAGGGATTGTAGCCATTGATCCAAAAGGGGAAACACATCAGTGGATTATCAACTATGGATTAAAGCAACAGGAAGGTTGGATTTTGACATTTGAGTTTGACATTTGAGATTTGAGAGGAGCATTCAACAGAATTGCTCAAATTTTTCAGCCAGGAAGCTGAAACAGAGATGATTGCAACACTAGAGTCTGCAGAAGAAAGAGAAGCATACAACATAGACTTTGTTGATCTATATGAATAATTAGAAAACCTAGAAACAATGGTAATGGTGAAAATATTTCACATCCAATAGGTCAAGTTGGAGACATATGGAGGAGCATGCCAACCAGGGGAGAAATTAGAGGAATTGGGAGATATGGAAACACAAGAAGAGCTGAAATAAATTTATATGTCAAAGGAGGAAGTTGAGCAACAACTCAGTGATGAGGAAACACAGTTTCAAGATTATTCCATAGAAGAAGAAAATGACATGGGGGATCATGATGATCTACCCACTGATAGGGAAGAGTTGCAACCGAGAAGACTGCATAAGAAGAGTCAGCCACTAGGGAGATGGACAGAGTGATAGAGGAAATTAGGAACCTGATGTTGAGGTTAGCAGAAGGGAGTTAAACAAAAGCAATCTTGCCATAACAGCAGGGAAGAAATGAAAGAGGAAGAAGAAGCAGTCGTAGCAGCAACATATCTAGAGAGGAGCCAGAGGACAACTCCAGAAGAGAATTTGGGATCCAGGAGGATTTCAACACTAGAGAAGAGGACCTCATGAGAAGGAGCTCATGTTTTTCCTAGCAGGGGAGTATGATGCAAGAGCATCACTCCACCTCAACAAATGCACCAACACGCTAACACGCATAAGAACGCAATGGAGAGAGGGAGAGGCATTAACCCTACCATTTTTAAAATTTGAAATAATTCTATATGGAAGTTTGTGTTGTAAGGTTGTAAGAGCCAGGACATACCTTTCTATAGGTAGTGGTTGGGGTTACCTTAAATGGTTTTCTGTAGCAGGCCATATTATAGTTAGGTCTGGGTAGACATTTATGGAACTTCAATGTAATAGATTAGGTTAGGTGAGAGAGGATGAACTCCTAGATCCCCTCTTTTGTAAGGAGATATTATATCATATTTCAGAGAGGAGAGAATGATAGAGAGGGATTATAATGTCTTAGAATTTTTGGGAGAGAGCTTGAGAGAATTGGGACTCTATTACAATCCAGTTTTTTTAATCATCTATATAGACACACAGAGCTAATAGAAAAGCATTTTTTCCTATATATAGTTTGTTTATGTATTTTTTTAATGAATTTTCATGTTGGAATGCGTATATTGATGAATTATTGAATGAGTTTCAATTGTTTCTCTCATTTGAGTTCCATAAGTGAAAGGTGTGAACATAGTCTGCAAAGGGTGCGTTGATAGAGGTGAGTTTAACCTCGAGGGAAAGATCAGGAGGGATATTGTTGAACCTTCATCAGTAGAAGTGCAAGGAGTGCATGGGAAGAAAACTTTATCAAGTTTAGAGAGAAGCGGAGTTACTAAGGACTCTGTCAAGCTCTGCCAATTGGGTATTGAGTTGGTACAAGTGTGCACAGAAGAACTTCGTGTCGAGTTCGGGAGAAACAAAGTTACTAAATACTCTATGAGGAAAAGATCTGCAAGGAGTGCATGGAGCAAAAGAATTCCAGGATGGAGAGAATTATTTCTTGTTCAATAAATCCTTCAGATTATAAGTTTGATGAAATCCCAAGAAGGCAAGGTGTTCTTGGGAGATCAAAATCATCAAGGAGATCAAGCTCAAGAAGAGTAACATAGAAAGTATGTAGGAGACATAATCATTCCATGTCTAGAAGCTAAAAGGAGATATAACTCTTTCAGAAGCATAAGTGAGACCCAAACGAGTCAGGTTTAGAGGAGAAAGTTTAAAGGCCAAGAACTTTGGAACACTTGAAAAATATTCCAAGTTGAGAGAAGGTGGAAAATCAGGAGGAGGAACGACAACAATCGTCTGATCGGTTTTAAAGAAGAACCTGTACTATTAGATATACGTCCAACGAACAGAGGAAGCGCAAATGAATGGATGGATCGCATCCGCTGGATCTGATCATGAATGATCGACAATCATCTAAACAGAGGAGGGTGCACGAGTCTTAATGCTCGCATGCATAGGATAGAAAATATCTCAAGGTTTGGAACTTGAGATTCTCGAAGTGCGGAGAGATGGAGGGTCGAATTGAATCTGGACCATTAGATCCAGAGGGAATATGTGTCAATGATTCAATATATCTAGAAGGAGGGAGAGGTGTAACATTTAAAACACCCAAAGGCCAAAGAGCCGAAGAGGTGATAGTCGTCGATCTGCGAGGGGACACTTGTCACCATATCACAACCCTTGGGGAAATTTACACTGGAGTTTAAGTTTGAGAACTAAAATAGCTGAAGCCCGAAGACTCAAACAAGATAAAGGTCATCAGATCAAAGGGGATACATGCATGAAGAGATTGTGTGTTTCGGATGAAAACAATCTGGGAGGAACAAGTGCGTAGGAGGTTGATACTCCTGAATCCTGAAGCATGGAGAGCAGAAGAGCTAGAGAGCTAAAGAACCGAAGCATCAGAGAGACGAAGTGCCGAAGAGATGAAGAGCTAAAGTACTAGAGAACTGAAGAGCTAGAGCACCGAAGAGCCAAAGCATTGGAGAGATAAAAGATCTAGACCGTTGGATCCAAAGAGACGTGCGGCGGAAAATCACAAGTTTTGGGTAAGTTGCATTTGAATTTCGGTTGAAATTTGAAACTACCAAAACCCATAGACACAAAGGATCGGAGAGTGAAAATATATGGATCATTGGATCCAGAGAGACGTGTGCTGGAAAATCACAAGTTTTGGGTAAGTTGCATTTTAATTTCGGTTGAAAGTTGAAAATGCCAAAACTTGAAGACCTGAAGTGAATCTGGGTCGTCCAATCTAGAAAGGAAGTGGCATGAATCCATGAACTCCAGGTAAAGTCCTAAAGTGATTCATAGCCATCAGATCAAGTGGACACATGAAAGAGATTCACATAGTTCGAGGAGAGACAAAATTTGAAAGTTGAGAAGTCCGAAGTCTACAGACGTGAAGGGATCATAGTCATTGAACCAGAAGGGGACACACATCATTGGATTATCAAATCCAGATAAAAGCAACAGGAAGGATGGAGTTTGACATTTGATATTTCTGAATCCTAGAAATCCAAAGTGACGAGAGCCGTCTATGTGAAGAAGGATAGGCGGTGCCGTATCTAGAAATATAGAAGAAAATAGAGGGGAAAAGGTCCAAGAACCTGAAGGAAATATTGGTCGTTGATCAAGGAAGGATTCGTAGGACCGTTGATTTGGTCGACGAGGTCAAGAAACCCAAAGAGAGAGCATAACCATTGATCTGGGAGGATACATGTCAACATATCTGCCACTCCGAAAGATACCCAGTCATCAAAGATGAGAGTTTGAGATTTGAGATATCAGAATTCTAAAGAGTTGGAGTAGATCAGAGTCACTGGATCACTCGAAGTGATTTATAGTCATCAGATAAGGAGGATACGTGGTGAATATTTGTGAACTCCAGTTGAATACTGGAATAAATCCTAGGTTGTCCAATTTAAGAGCACGTATAAGTATTATGGGTATTTGAGGAAAAGGAAAAGGATTTGAGAATTGATATTCCCGAAGGCTGGATCCACGAAGGAAATCCTGGTTGTAGATTCGAGGGGAAATATAGAAACAAATCTTCCACTACGGGAGATTTTCATATAGAGGAGAGTGGATTTTTAGATTTGAAACTCCCGAAGGCTAGAAGGGCAGAGTCAATGAAATTCATTGATCCAGGCAGGTCCAAAGGAGAAGAGATCGACGAACAGAAGGGATTGCAGGGCCAGTACATGCTCGGATGATAATATTCCTTGAGTGGGTTGTAATTTCAACCATTGTTTTAGTGACGCGGTATGTGTCAGCATGAGGAGGATTGCAGAGAGAAATGTGGATTGGTTTGAAATGAATCTTTCCTATGCGCTCAATCACCCATTAACACATGGGCACAACCTAGGGACATATGGAATAAGGGGCTAGTGAAAAGGAGCTAGAACCCGTAACTGAAGAGCGCTAGAATGCGCAGACAGATGGTGCAGGTTTCATAGGACATGTGCCAAAAGAAGGAAATGGGCTTGTGTATAGTTGATCTGGGTTCATTCAAGACCCTGAAGAGTTCATACGACTCAACAATTGGAATGATCCAGAGATCGGGAGGTCGCAGAACCCTGAAACGGGATGGGGGCTACATCACACTATTGTTGAGATTTGGAGCAGTGGTGTCTACGATTGGGTTGTTGAGATTCAAGAAGAATATCCTAGTGAAAATTATTCACCTACATTAGGATGGAGCCTCAGGCTCTTTTTAGGTGGAATTCTATTTATAGATGATGTTCTATTTATAGATGTATGTCGATTATTATTATCCCTTAATAATAGTTGGACAATAAATATTAATTTATTCTCAATTAGAACTTGGAAATAGTTAACTAAAGTGGCAAATCAGTTAGCTATAGGAAATTTGAGTTCAAAGGTTTAGTGGTGGGACATGCAAGTCAAATTAGTTGTAACTGAGTGATTTGAAGTTGTAACAGGATTGGATGTATAGTTATGTGAGTTGTAAAGTAGTTTAACTCAGTTAAGTGAGTTAAGATCAGTTGTACTAGTTGTAACTGAACTTACACTAGTGAGATATCATTGAATTAATTGTTAATTAATTCACAATCAATGGTCTCACATGCAACTGAAGGTTTACCACTATTAACTACATGCATGTCGGACCCAATTGAGCTAATAAGTGAAAGGGATAGTTTGAATATCAGTTGTGACATTAGTGAGTGCACTCAGGAAACCAAAAACACATTGGATGTGCCCATGAGTAATTTTCATCTTAGGCAAGAGGAATTCATTCATTGCATGGATTTCCATTAGCAGGGTTTGCATAGAGGAGGCAGGCTGTCTAGAAGCAGTAAATTGGCACATGAATTTGCCAATTTTTGTATGAGAGTGTGAGACGATTGTATATTGTAGTTAGATCTCTTGGATTAGATTTTTGTATGAGATTGTTTCATGATCCATGATATATACATAATATATTATAGATAGGTTTTTATCTTTATACTTTCTTGGTAAAAACATTTGTGTGATGTGTGATTGATCCTTCTTCTTGATATTGCAATTGGCGATCATGTTTTAAATTTTGCAAGAAGATAGTAGAAGATATTATGTATTTAATAGTGGCATATAATTGTTAGATTATGAGAATCCAGACAATACATAATTTGTATTAAAATTTCTACATGGTATCAGAGCAAAGAAAATTGCAGAAGTTGAGTTTGTGATTAGATAAAATTTAAATTTCCAGAAAGAAATTCTTGGTGCTACAGCTGATTCAAGATCAAAATTGATTTCAATGTCTTGAGGTTAGAGTATGCACTCGAGGGAATATTGAAATAAATTTCTTGGAAGGACAGGATGGAGGCAGTACTTGAATACAATGTCTTGAAAGAATTTATTGATAAAGATGTTCCTAAGCCAGATGTTGCAGATGCTGCAAATCTTGATGCATGGAAAAAGAAAGTGGCAAAGGCAAGAAGGATCCTGATGGAGGGAGTACGAGACCACATTGTCTCAAACCTCCATGGGAAAGCCACACCATATTCAATGTGGAATACTTTGACAGATCTATTCCAAAACAACAACGACCATAGGAAATTGGTGCTAAAAGATAAAGTCAGGAAGATCAAGATGGAGAAGGGTGACTCCATTCCAAAATATCTCACGAAGTTTTTCCAATGTCGAGATGAGATGGGGAGTGTGGGAATAAGAGTTTTTGATGATGATTTGGTGAGCTTGTCTCTCATAAGACTTCCTAAGAATTGGCATAGTTATCAAGACTCTGTCAATGGATGGGAAATTCTAGATTGGGAATGACTATGGTCGGATCTAGCACATAAGGAGTTCAGGTGAAACACTAGAGATGGATATTCATCAAAGCATGATGATGAAGAGGATTGTGCTTTGGCTTCCAAGGCAAGGAAAGGGAAGTGGAATAAATTCCATTTAAAATATGAGTCTAAAGGCAAGAAGATGGATTTGTCCAAAGTGAAGTGTTTTCACTGTAACAAACATGGGCATCTCACTACTAACTTTCTGCAGAAGAAGAAGAATAAGAAGGTTTTTGGAGCTACAGTTGGTGAGGCCCTTACCTCACAATTTGAACTTGACTTCTCCTTGATCGTATTCATGGATTCAAGTGCATTGGGATTGGTGTGGTATTTGGAGAGTGGGGCTTCCTTCCACATGATGGGAGATAAGGAGCTTTTCAGTGACTTGGAGGAGAGAGATATTTAAATACATATAGATATGGGCGATGATGGATGATACAGTGTGACTAGAATTGGTACCATTACCTTTCAGAGGGATTCATGTGAACCATTTCAATTGAAATATGCTATGCATGTTCCAGGTTTGAAGAAAAACTTGGTCTCAGTCGCAATGTTGGAGGACAGAGGCTATGACATTGTTGTCAGCGATGGAAAATCTTTTCTGCGACATAAAACAATGGGTCATGTCAAGAATATAGGGATTTGAGTTGAGAATATCTACAATATGGAGGTAGGTGGTTGTGTTACCATGATGGGAAAGGCAGAAAAAGTGGTGAGCCGGGATGAGGGTGAATTATGGCATAGACAATTGGGCCATCTTCATCACGGAGCCTTGAAAATCATGCAACAAATATCTACTGGACTTCCAATGGGAACACTTTCTCAGTTAGATCAGTGCAAGGGTTGCACCATGGGGAAGTATGTAAAGTCCACCTTTCATGAAAAGGAGAACCATGCTTTGGTGATCCTGGAGAGAATTCACACAGATGTGTGTGGAATATTCTCGGTTGCTTCAACATCAAAACATAAGTATTATGTTATTTTTGTTGATCATATTTCTCAAAAATGTTGGATATTCTTCATGTAGAAGAAGGATCAAACATTCTCAAAGTTTTGTGAGTTTAAAGAATTGGTGGAGAAAGAGTCAAGGAAGAAAGTGAAGGCTCTAAAGAGCGATAATGGTGGAGAATACATCTCTAACAAATTCAAATACTTCTACAACAAAGAAGGAATTTGAAGAGAAATCATAGTGCCTCATAACCCACAACAAAATGGGGTCGTGGAGAGGAAGAAAAGAATGATCGTGGGTGTAACACTAGTGATGTTGCATGATCAGGGCCTACCAATGCAATTGTGGGTGGAAGCATGAAACACTGTGGTTTATGTGCAAAACATTGTCCTCATAGAGTACTTGTCATGAGTACACTTGCAAAATCTTTCACTGGTAAGAAACCTGATGTTTCTCATTTTAAGATTTTTGGCTCATATGTTTATGTGCATGTGACCAAGAACGCCAAGAAGAAGCTAGAGCCGACTTCTGAAGTTGGGATATTTGTGGGCGACACAAAAACACCCCATAATTATTGTGTGTATTTTCCTAATAGTAAGATGACTATTATGCGACGTGATATAAAATTCGATGAGAGGAAATAAATGTAGATGTCTCTTGAGAGGGAGATAGACTTGCATGCAGAGGAGGAACTGTTGGTTCCCAAAGATGAGTCTCTAGATGTGGATATTCCATAGGAGGATCTTCATGGAGTGGAGGAGTCCACTCATGCAAGGCCATCCATTATAAATGGTACAAAGCGCACCACGAAAGCTGATAGATTGAGACTAGATGTTGCATAGAATGTAGGAGCCCCTACTTCACAACGCAGACATAGACAATCTCCTGATCGATTTATTGGATACATGGATTTCATGAGAAAATGTATTTTAATTGAACCATATTCCTTTCAGGAAGAAGTTCAGGATCTCACTTGGGTGGATGCAAACCTAAACCAAATTGTGGTGGAGGGTAAGCTTTTAATAATTGTTATTTATGATGATGCTTTAATACTGGTTGGTGATGAGTAGCTGATACACTCATGCAAGGAGGACCTTGCAAAGGAGTTGGACATGAAGGATATGGGTCTGCTTCATTATTTTCTTGGATTGGAAATATGGCAGTGATATGGTTAAATTTTTGTGTCTCAAGGGAAGTATGCAAGGGACATATTTGGTAAGTTTCACATGGAGGGCTGGAAACCCATGGATACTCCTCTTCCAAGAAACTGGAAGAAAGAGGGTGCTACCTATAGAGATGTAGTGGATGCTACTGTCTATCAAAAATTAGTGGGTTTGCTAATGTATCTAGTGAACATCAGACCAATCATTTTCTATGTGGTTAACCAGCTAAGTCAAGTGATGGTTAAGCCTACCAAGATATTTTGGAAGGCAGGAAAGCATGTCCTCAGATACATGAGGGGAACATATGAGTGTGTATTATGGTACATACATAAGGATGAGGTGAATTTGCATAGATTCAGGGATGGAGATACAGAGGGAAGACCAATGGACAAAAAGAGAACATCAGAGGCGATCTTTAGTATCAAATATACAGTTGATTCTTGGTATAGTAGGAAGCAAATATCTGTGGAACTCAATTCAGTGGAATCAGAATACATGGAAGCAATTCAAGCTGCATGTGAGGTTATCTGGATGAGAAATATCTTGGTTGGTTTGTTTGGTTCTCATTTAGATCTGATAGTGATTCATTGTGATAATCAAAGTTGCATTAAACTCTCGATTAATTCTGTGTTTCATGATAGATCTAATCATAAAGATATCCGATATCATCATATCAGGCATTTTGTGAAACAAAAGATCATGTTGTTTCAGTACATTCCTACAGAATATTAGGATGCATACATTCTTATGAAGGCGCTCACCAGCAGCAAATTCGAATACCATAGAGACAGGATTGGGGTGAAGGACAATCCCTTTCTTGTTGAGAGGGAGTGTTGAGATTCAAAAAGAATATCCTAGTGAAAATTATGCACCTACACTAGGATGGAGCCTCAGGCTATTTTAGGTGGAAGTCTATTTAAAGATGATGTTCTATTTATAGATGTATGTCGACTATTATTATCCCTTGATAATAGTTGGAAAATAAATATTAGTCTATTCTCAATTAACACATGGAAATAGTTAACTAAAGCGGAAAATCAATTAGCTATAGGAAATTTGAGTTCAAAGGTTGATTGGTGGGAAATGCAAGTCAAATTAGTTGTAACTGAGTGATTCAAATTTGTAATAGGATTGGATGTGTAGTTATGTGAGTTGTAAAGTATTTTAACTCAGTTAAGTGAGTTAATCTCAGTTGTACTAGTTGTAACTGAACTTACACTAGTGAGAGATCAATGAATTAATTATTAATTAATTCACAATCAGTGGTATCACATGCAACTGAAGATTTACCACTATGAACTACATGCATGTCAGATCCAGTGGAGACCCAGTTGAGATAAGAGGTGAAAGGGACAATTTGACTATCAGTTGTGACATTAGTGAGTGCAATCATGCAACCACACACACATTGGATGTTCCCATGAGGAATGTGCATCCTAGGAAAGAGGAATTCATTCATTGCAGGGATTTCCATTAGCATGGTTTGCACAGAGGAGACAAGCTATGTGGAAGCAGTAAATTGGCACATGAATTAGCCAATTTTTGTATGATAGTGTGAGACGATTGTATATTGTATTGAGAGCTCTTGCATTAGAGTTTTGTATGATATTGTTTCATGATCCATGATATATACATAATATATGATAGTAGGGTTTTCAACATTATGCTTTCCTGATAAACACATATGTGTTATGTGTGATTAATCTTTTTTCTTGATATTGCAATTGGCGATCGTGTTTTAAATTCCGCAAGAAGATAGTAGAAGAGATTCGAGATTTAACAATGGCATATAATTGTTAGATTAGGATAATCGAGGCAATACATAATTTGTATTAAAATTTATACATGGGTGGAACGTCCTTGGTTTGCAACCAGTCGGTGTCATCTTTCATAAAGATAAGTTCTCTTTGTCGTGATATCATTATCTGTGTATGAATGCATTTCCATTATGTATATTTAATCATTTTTTAATTAAATCTTTATAACATGCATGCTTGCTCGATTTTATTGTGCATGTCATTAATTCTCTTAGCTTATGCATCTTTATTAAGTAAATAAGGTATCAAAAGAGGAAGAAGTCCAAGGGTGGGATTGCAAGTAGCAAATCCCAGCCTGTGGCTGGCTGGGTATGTTACATATTGGTATCACAACTCTGGTTGAAACACTAGGATGGTATGGGTCAAGTCTATTGGTCAGAGCCTCATGTTCGAGATCGAACTCTGACCATGAAATTGAAAATCTCAGGAGGAACAACGTTGGAGAAACTACATAGGAGATAGAATGTCATATATCCTCCGTAAGTGTTTGAAGGATCGTGACCATCCCTTTTGAATTTGGGAGAAATCACCACTGTAGGATCAAGAGATATCTAGGATCATGGATCGAAGGACAGGCGAACAAGGGTCTTTCGATGAAAAGAAACCAAGGGATAAGGTCGTGACCTTCGGATCCCATTGGAGAGAGATATCAACAACCAACATACATTGTGCGGAACTGAGTTGTATGGGAGATAATCTCCCAAGGCGGTCTCACAATCCAAACCATGGTTTTACCGAAGTATTACGTGTCAACATCAGGAGAATTGCGGGGGGAAAAGTGGGTTACTCCAAACCATCGATGCATGCCCCTGCAAATTTGAAATACGTGCAATGATGTGACAGATTAGGATCGAAAATCGAAACTCTAAATATTTGAAGTAGCTGGGGACCATCGATCCATACAAGGAAATTCGTCAATCGATCATGTGCTCCAGGTGAAACCACTCCAGGAAAGAGAAAGCAAGGAGAAGTTGAGAGTTGAAACTCCTGAAGCTCAGGGAGCCATAGACCCAAAGAAAACTTCTACTCTCGGATCATCTGAACTAGATATTGATAGTCGATCACCAAGAGGTTACGTGTCAGCAAATTAGTAATTCCGGAGGAATCCGTTCGAGAGGTTTTTAGTTGATATTTGAGACTCCCGAAGATTGTAGAGTTGGAGAGTTGAAGAAAACCTTGATCATATGATCATCCAAGAGGATGTCAACCATTGATCTACCGAGAGCCACGATCCATGGCTTCGGATAAAATCTAGTGGGGCTAGACAAGTTTGAAATTTGATATTTCCGGAGTCTGGAGCCCCGAAGTAAAACATAGCTGTCAGATTGAGGAGGACACATGGAGAAGATATGTGAACTCTAGGTGGAGACCCGAAGTGAATCTTGGTCGTCTGATCTAGGAGGACACATGGTGATAGATTGGCTAGTTTGGGAAGTCAAAGTTCGGGAGAACTGGAAGTGTGCTAGTTTGAGAACTCTCGAAGTCCCAAAGCCATAAGAGTCGAAGTGATGGGGCATGATGACATCACCTGGAGGTGATGTGGACCCTGGAATCCACAAAGTGACGTGGCTTGTGGACATCACCTGGGATGATGTGGACACATGGGATGTGTGCCACGTGTTAGTAAGATTTTAACTTTTGGAATATTGAAAAATTGATTAGAATGTGACATGTGTCACCCTCCTAATCGGGCCACGTGTTCACTTCCATCATTTCTCGATGTGGCGATAGATCATGGAGTCCAAAATACTGGGCACTCTAGACAGGAAATATGTGATAGGTTGTGTTGGGTCAAAAACTCCCGAAGGCCCGAAGTCCAGAGTATATATCGACCGTCGATTCCAGAAGACACACATTGAAGGATCATTAACTTCAGGTGAAGGCACTTTAGGAGAGAGTCCACGAGGGAATTTTTAAAATTCCAAAACCTAAATAACTGAAGCGATTCATAGTCGTTGATCTGTGGGAGGATACACATCAGCAGATCATGAACTCTGGGTAAACGAATTCCGGGAGGAGGCAAGCGAGGAAATTTGAGTCTCCCGAACCACAAAGTCCCAAAGTGGATCTCAATCATTGATCATGAAAGATGAGGAGGACCGTTGATCTGGTCCTAGCTGAAAGTATTGAAGTCTCGAAGCTCTGGACAAGTGCTTTTTCAGCTAAGCACAGGGTCATGGCCTTGGTCATATGTAGAATGAGAGATGAGGAAAGGAGGGATAAGGGAAGAATTGGTTGTCATTGAGACAGAAATGTGCCAAGGAAGGATTTAGCCTTGGTTTCTAGTCGTGGTCACCTGGGAGGTGGTTTGAAGGAAGCACCTATGTAGGGAGAAACTCTGTGTCAACCAAGGATAATAGGACATTGTTATTTTTGTAGAATGGGGATATGATCTCAAAAAACAAAAAAAAAGAGACCTGTAGTGGGGTTTGGATTTCTTTTTATCATATACATAATTCTAAAAAAATGGTCTCTTGCACATTTTGTTGAATTAAGGGGATTCAACATATCATCCCAGGATCTGTATTGAGGAAATGGAAGAAGGCGAGAGACCCTCCAATCATGAAAAGGAGGTTGAAGGTCAGAATACCAAGGTTGGTAATGAAAAGACAGAGTCCAACAGACACAAGGAAAATGGAGAAAAGGAAACGTTGATAGAAACAGTAAGAATATTGAACATGGAAGTGAAGAGATACAAAGTAGACAATGAGAGACTAATGAGAGAGAAAATTCATATAAATGCTCAAGTGTTGCAGAGCTTAAATCATTTGTAGAGGCAAATGAAGAAGGGATCAAACTCAATACAAGAGGAAGAAGGTAGGTTCCATGAAAGAATAAATGCTCATGGAAGATTTGGTTATTCCAGAAGTGATAGTAGGGCTGATGGACACCACTCACCTCCTTACTCAGACAAAAAATTTTATGCAATGGATGATCTCGTAAGTAGTCCAAAGATGTCTCCTGTCAAACACCAGAGAACAAAACAAGAGATAGATAGTTTGGAAGGAGAGTTCAGGAAGCTCAAGCCACCTTCCTTTGAGGGTGAAAGGTAAAGGGAATATGATGTCGAAGCATGGTTTCTTGGGATTAGGAGATATTTTCAGCTGCATAACTATTCATCCAACTTGGAAGCTAGGATTGCCACCCACCACTTACAGGGAAAATATGAAATATGGTGGGACAAACTAAAGCAAGTGGAGAATGTTAATGAAAGTAGGATCACTTGGAATCAGTTGAAGAAGTAATTCTAGAAGGAGTACCTCTCAGAACATTTCTATGACAAGAAAATGTAGGAGTTCTTTGAACTCAGGTTGGGAAGCATGACTATGGCAGAAAATGAGAATACGTTATTGGGATTGTTAAAGTATGTCAGGTTCATTAGTGATGAGAAAGTGAAAATAAAAATATTTCTAAGTGGATTTATAGCATTTTATAAGGAAAATATCAAGTATGATGAACCCAAGACCTTGATGGAGGCCATAAAGAAGGATAAATACCTATATGAGAAGGCCAGGGAATAGAATCCTTGCAGAAATCTTGGAAGGACAAGAGGAATGAGAATTCTGATTAGAGGAGGAAAAGATTCAAACCTCCCTTCAATAGGAATGAGCCTAATAGAAATCATCAACATTAATATGCTAAGGTATATTTCAAGAAGGAAGATTCCTTCGAAAAAAGTGGAATACCACCAATCCAATGTTGGGGATGCAAGGAAGATCACCTATACAAGGATTTTCCACATAGAAAAGACAGCGTGAGGATTGTCCACAACATCTAAGAGGCTATAACAGTCAGAGATATGGGAAGAATCTATGAATCTTTAAATGATCGACAAGCAGAGTACCTGTTATCACTAAATTTTCGTCCGCACGTGGTTACAAGAACTCAGCATCGTCAAACAGTGATGAATTCATCCATGGACCTAAATTAATATCAAATCATTCATAAAAAGGTAAAAAAACTATACAAAGTAGTGAAAAATTGAAGACCACTATGTAGACATTGGGCATGCACACATGCGCAAAACAAGAACACATAAATCGTGCGCATGCGCACGATGCGCGACTGTTATTGCAAAAAGTCATGCACCTGCTAAACGATGCCTTTATGAGAGTGGTTGGCCTCCCACCCACTTATGGTTCAGCTCCCAAGCTGATTTGACCCTCAAATCTAGACTGAATCCGACTGGTGGGCTGGTCAAAGACCTAGGAATGCCCTAATTGGCCTCTTTTCACACTACAAAGCAGTTAAACAATAACCCAAAGGAATGCTATAAAAAGCCATGGATGCACCTCATTTTTTTGAGGAATTCAAAGTAATGTTATGTTGCCTCTATTGTCTTGAGGAATCCATCCTTGTCAAGAGCATATTGGCACCATTGCATTAGACAATCCATCTCACCCATTGAGTGGATTTGTAAAGAGTTCTTTCATCATTTTCCATATTTTATTTGTTGTAAGAAGAGCTAGCTAGTGGGGGTCCAAGAGCCCTCCCTTGGAGGAAGAAGGGACTCATAGTCCCCTTTCTTCTTGGTGCTTTGTTTCACTAATAGATCAGCCTCAACATTGGTGACATGGGTCTTATGGTTCTTTTTGTTTCTATGTCCTGATGCTCATGAATTTGATTTTTATTGCATCTCTTAGTTTAATTCTTAATTGTAGTTTTTATTTTCTTTCCCTAACTCTTTTCCTTGCAGCTGTCCCACTCAGCAGACCCAACTGAGCTTGCAAGAACCTCTATTTTTCTCACTAAGGTGATGAAAGAGGCGCAACAGTACCAATCCCATATGATGAGGTGGAAGGTAATATCATAAATTATCCTGTTGCTATTTTGGTTGATTCAAGAGAAAGTCATTGTTACATGGATCCTAAGATAGTGGATATATTACATTTGGAGAAAATTAAACCTGGAAAAGAAAGTCTGGTTCAGTTAGACATTGGAACCAAAAGAAGAATCCATAATATGGTCAGGGGTTTTTCCATAAGTCTTAATGGCATGAATAATAGTACTGATCTAAATATCATATCATTGGGGTCTTATGATGTTCTGATTGGGATGGATTAGTTGGAAAAGCATGTTGTTGTCCTATATTGTCATAACAATAAATTTACATGTCTTGATGGAAATGGAAAATAGAGCACTGTGAAAGGAGTTCCAAGACTGTTACACATCAAAATTACTCAGTACGATGATAGCCTAGTGTCATCATTACCAAATGTCACAAGTTTCACATTTCACCCACAAGTGTCGCAAATATCATACTATCATCTTGCCTATGTTGTGTCTCAGATGAAATTATCAATAACACTTACAAGACACCTCAAAAGACTAGTTTTGAAGAGGATAAGTCATTTGACAAGGAGTACAAGTCTTTTGCCACTGAACCACTAAAAAGGAAATTTTGGAAGGTAGTTCTCTCTTATACACTATCAGGGAGTGCCAATGCTCTGTGAACTCTTTTGGGGGAGTGTTCCAACGCTCTGTGCCCCATTCTGAGGGAGTATTGTCCTTTTTTGAGTGAATTTTTGAATTGTTGAGGAAAATCAGGGAAGAATCCCTTCATATCTAGAATTGGTTGGATTCGTATTTGAGGTCAAGGATCGATCTTAGGGAATATCCACAACTAAAGGAAAAGAATCCTCAACTTATCTCGAGAATATCTTAAGTGGTTAGGCCTCTACAAGCTTATATAAGGATGCCTCTTCATGGTGAAAGGAGGGACACTGTGAAGTATCAAACACATGATCTCATAAGGGAGATATCATTGAAGCATCATCATTCTGTGTGTGGATTATTTGAGAAAGGGTCTTGACAAAGAGAGCTTGATGAAGCTGTTGCACCTACATTCATGGCTGTAAGCATCTCACTTTGTTTTAATTAATATAAATATATGCTTGGCCTGTTTCCTTTAAAGTTTGTATATGTTTCATGAACTTGTTTCTTTCATAGATCCATTATGAAGCTAATCATGGTAGGGTAGGAAGAATTATTTTTGTTTCTCATTGTATTGCAGGACCTTCTAAAGAATTTGAAGATGAAGATCAACCTACATCGAGTAAGGACAAATGTTGGTAAAAGGTATTTACCCTTCTTCCTTCTTCTTCTTTGAATAATTTAGGTTCATGCAAAGGAAATTCATTGTCCACAATAACAATTTTCCGTCTTGGTCATAGGGGTCTAGTATCCAAGAGCAGATCCCCTTGTCCGCAGGGGGATTATCCTATAACAAAAATTGGTGACTACAAGCTCAATCTTAGGGAAGATCCATAACTAAAGGATAAGAATCCTCAAATTATCCCAAGAATGTCTTAAGTGGTTAGGCCTCTCCAAGCCTATATAAGGAGGCCTCTTCATGGTGAAAGGAGGGACATTGTGAAGTATCAAACTTATGATCTCATAAGGGAGATATCATTGAATCATCAACATTCTATGTGTGGATAATTTGAGCAAGGGTCTGGACAAAGAGATTTTGATGAAGTTGTTGCACCTACATCCATGGTTGTAAGCATCTCACTTTGTTTTCATTAATATAAATCTATCCTTGGCCTATTTACTTTAAAGTTTGTGTACGTTTCATGAACTGGTTTCTTTAATAGATCCATTATGAAGCTAATCATGGTAGGGTAGGAATTATTGTTTTTGTTTCTCATTGTATTGCAAGACCTTCAGAAGAACTTGGAGATCAATATCAACCTAGATTGAGCAAGGACAAACATTGGTAAAAGGTATTTACCCTTCTTCCTTCTTCTTCTTTGAATAGTTTATCTTCATGCAAAGGAAATTCAGTGTCCACAAAATCACTTTTCTGTCTTGGTCATAGGGGTCTAGTATCTAAGAGGACATCCACTTTTCCGCAAGGGGATTATCTTGTAACAAAGACCCATCTCTATAAATGTGATTTCAGACTTACAACTGAAAAGATGTTTTAGGAAAGGGTGTCAATTGTATGCATCTCATGTGGAAGAGACAAATAATACAAAGGGGCCAAGCCTTGAAGATTTATCGATATTAGAGGAATTTGAAGATGTATTCCAAAAAATACCTTAATTTCCACCAAGAAGGGAGATAGATTTCTCAATTGATTTAGTGCTAGGAGTTGCCTCGATGTCAAAAACACCTTACATAATGAGCACAATAGAGTTAAAAGAATTAAAAATGCAGTTGGATGAATTGTTGAATAAAGCGTACATACATCCAAGTGTTTCACCTTGGGGAGCACCAGTTCGTTTTGTCAAGAAGAAGGATGCAACCTTGAGGTTGTGTATTGACTTCGGACAGCTGAAAACGTACACTATAAAGAACTAGTATCCTTTACCCCAAATTGATGACCTCTTTGATCAAATAAGAGGAGCAAAGATATTCTTAAAGATTGACTTGACGCCAAGATACCATCATGTAAGAATCAAGGAGCAAGAGATTCATAAGACAACCTTTAGGACTAGGTCTGGGCATTATGAATTTGTAGTGGTGTCATTTGGACTGACCAATGCAACAGTTGTCTCCATGTTCTTAATGAATGACATATTCAGAAACTATTTGGACAAGTTTTTCATAGTATTCCTCGATGACATACTTATCCATTCTAAAACTTAAGAGGAGCATAAACATCACTTGATATTGGTATTGTAAGTACTGAGAGAACATCAATTATATGCCAAGTTGAGTAAGTGTTCTTTTTATCAAAAGTAGATCCATTACTTGGGACACATTATTTCAAAGCAGGGCATAAGAGTAGATCCAGAGAATATCGAAGCCAATACAGGATGGCCAACACCCATAAATGTGTCAGACATCATATCCTTTATGGGACTAGCTGGCTACTACAAAAGGTTCGTAGTAGGATTCTTTAAGATTGCTCATCCCATCACTTATTTGAAACATAAGGGAACTAAATTTGAATGGACACTGAAGTGTGAAAAGAATTTTAATCTATTGAAGGAATTACTTACTAGTGCACCTGTGTTAAAGATTGTTGACCCAAATGAAAGTTTTGTGCTATGTACAGACACTTGTAAGAGAATTCCTCATGAAAAATGGACATGTCATTGGATATGAGTCCAAAAATCTTAAGGAACATGAGAGGAACTATGCCACACATGACTTGGAACTTGATGCCATTGTTCATGCCTTGAGAATGTGGAGGCATTGTCTCATGGGTAAGAAATTTGAATTAAGAATAGACCACATTGGTCTAAAGTATAGTTTTGAACAACTAACCTTGAATGCCATGAAAAAAAGATGACTGGAGTTTTTAAGTGAATATGACTTCGATATGTAATGTCTCCACTTTGGGACATCATCATAGGGCAGAGACTTATGATGACCAGAGTAGCTAGATGGATGTTATAGAGAGTACAGGGGTATTTGAGAGGCATTGTGCGGTCCAGTTGGCATTTTTCATCATATTCCATCATTATGAGCCAGTCCGCACAGGTTGGCTTTGGTTTCATTCCATTACGACGATTTCCATGATTTTGACTATTTTGAGCTATAAGTTAATTAAAATCACTCAAGAGGGCATTTTGGGCACATTACTTGGAGGAACCTCTGAATGTAATAGTTCATTGGAATCAGGAGGAGCAGAACTACAGGATGGAATGGATGGAAGTGACTTTCAGTGGCTAGGAAAGCCACTAGGAGAGATAAGGATATTTTCAGAGGTAAAAAGGTTAATTAATTAATTAAAATGATTTAATTAATTAATTAAATAGTAATAAAATGAAGCCACTTTGGAGGGACAAGGTGAGCCAAAAAGTATAAAAGGAAGTCAAGGGCCTCTACTCATCATTCATATATGATCTTATTTTGATTTCTGGCTTTTAGCTAGTGAGCCCAACATTGGGGGTTTTGAGGGTTTTGACTTAACAAACCCTAGAGGACGATTCAGTGGTGAAATATTCCACCTAGCTTGTCCCAAGATTGGTCTCGGAGATGCAATACTCTCCCACACCATTCTAGTCAGATCTACATCAGTGCAGGAGGTTCTACACAACCACAGGCACAGGAAGAGGAGGAGGCTGCACCATTGGGGGTTTCCAGCAATGGGGGTGCACCATCCTTGGAGAGAGATATTCATTGTAGGATGTTGGCAAGGTCATTGAGGATTCTATCACTTGGGTTTTCATTACAGGGCCTTGGACATCATATCTAGTGCTTTCTGAGATAGTTTTATGGCTCAGATTATTTCTCGAGCAGTGGGGCGAATTGAAGAGAAGGAGGGCATTTTTGAGATCCAGATATAGTCTGTTTGGAGGGGTTACAATTCAGATCTGACCCTGAGACATCACCTAGTGAATTGCAGTGTCCTGATCTATATTTTTGGAGAGTTTTAGAGCATTTGGAGGCCTCCTTCAGTAGGGCCGAATTATCTAGGGCTTCAATCTTCTAGTGGGGCACACCATTCAGTGGGGGATTTCAGATCTACAAAGATTGAGAGGGATCTTGGAGATTCAGGCACCTGGGTTGTTCTTACCATCACTCGATATATCACTTGGCATATTTATTAGGGTGATTGGACACTTTTGGCAACAGGGACGAGTTATTGAGGGTTTTAGCCTTCTATTGGAGCGTGGCATTCTTCAGCTGGAGAGTTTGGCATTTAGATTTGCTTGTATTGATCTTCATTTTTTATTCAGCCTTTGGAGGTATCTTTTGTATTAGCGGGAGCATTTTGTAGTAGCTCTTATCTATTGTCTATCTTCTTGGCCATCTGTTAAGCATTCGAGATCGACATATTCATTGTAGAAGGTTTCTCTATTTTATGAATAAAGAAGAATTGAGATGTTTTGGCTTGTCTATCTTATTGGATATGGTTGAGGTATGTTCCATGGTTATCTGTTTCTGTTATTTTCTGCATACACACATATAAACACATCTAAAAGGTAGATCAACAAAGTGTTTGACGAAATACCACAACCAAAAAAAGTTTTAAAAAGACACCAAAACAGTGATGATCCTTGCATAATGGCTTGGGATCATTACAGTGGTATCAGAGCTTAGATCCTGCAAACATGTGGGGTCTTCCATAGGGATAAATGGATATTTGGAAGGAAATGGAGATTGTTAACATGATTGAGGAGTGTGAGAGGGAATATGAAAGCCTCAATAATTTCAAAGGGATCATAACATTCCAATGGTTTCTATCCTATAAAAATCCTAGTTGGAACAAGAAGAGGATTGGACGTTGGCTCAAGAAGAGGGAGGAAATCAGAGGATCCCTTTTGGGTAACCCCACACCTATTAGAAACCCCACACCCATTAGGATCACGCAGCTTTGCTACAGTTGCAAGGTGCCTTGGGAACCAAATCATAGGTGTAGGGGTAAGAGTAAGAAGCACACTATGGAGGCGCACCATGACAGTGATGATGGGGTGTGCTAGGATGGAGCGATAGATGTGGATTCAGAGCAGTCGGATGATGACAGTGACTCTTGCACATAGGCTAGTGATAGTGACTCTACCTCAGAGGATAGTGATGATGACTCTTGCAAAAAGGCTAGTGATGCTTTCACGCTTGAGGAGGAGGATGACCCTTGTGTAGTAGATAGGCAGCTAGATGGACAGGACGATAGCCCTAGTGTCTCAACAGACACATCGCATACCATTGATGACCTTATGCCTCAGCAGAGTGGTGAAACTAGTGAGGAGTCACACGTGTTAGCACCTAGAGATGATGATCTTCCTATGGGGGGCGTGACACATATGACACATGTTCAAACACCCATGATAGCCACGTCAGATGAGGAGATTAGTGGCACGTCAGGTATGATGGATGAGCCTAGTGTGAGGGATGCACACCATGGACAGGTAGACCCACAGATCCAGGAGGAGGTAAAAGATGTACATGCAGTTGACCCCACACATACAGGTTAGTCAGAGGAGATGGAGTCATAGCTATTGGAGACTCCAGTGGTTGAGAAGATGGCAGAGGTTGATAGGTGGATGGAACACTTACTTCCAGGATCAGATTGCATGGATGAGGATGCACTCTTTGGCAGTCAGGATGACGATAGTACATGTCTAGATACAACTATATGGGATCCAGGCGCAGATGATAGTAGCAGGTTGAGTGCATAGGAGGATACAACTGCTCATACAGGATACAGTGTGAGTCAGGGGGAGATGGCATCTAGTGACGGGATGCAGCGGCATACAGGAGTACCTAGTGGCACAATAGACAGCAGGCATTTCATCACTTTATCTTCTCTAGAGAGTGTTGTTAGTGATGACACTAGCAGTGAGAGGAATGAGGGGGTACCCCAACATGACTATGATCAGGAGTCACACCACTTAGGAGAATAGTTAGGAGTTAGTGAGGCTATGATCAGGGTAACCACTACACATATTGATGACATGCATGCAGTGATGGAATATTATGGTTGGAGAGAGTCAGTGGCACAGGGTAGCTTAGATGGAGGATTTTCCATGGATGATTTTCACACTCTCCGGGAGAGAGTGTCTATGGTGAGGACTGACTACCAGCAATTGTTGATAGAGAGAGACTACCTACTTGGGATTGGCGAGTTGTATCATAGGGCCTTGAGGGGGTAGGAGTTGGAGGTAGACCAACTCACTCGGGAGTTGGAGAGCACTCGAGGATTCTTGAGAGGCACACAGACCGCCCTTCAAGAATCAGAGTCTATATAAGATGGGTCTCTTGAGGAGATTTGTTAGAGATCCACTTCATCTATCTTAGTGGACAGCCAGATGTATCAGTCAGTCACATTGACAAAGGATTTTGATGATCTAGCAGAGGAGCACCAGTCAATGGGGGACACTTCCATTTGTGTCTTGGGAGTAGTTGATCTCCATATAGAGATTGATCCAGTTGTACACCCAGGATCTATGATGCAACATGAGTTTGCAGGAGATGACATGAGTATCCCGGAGCATACCGTGATGAGTGATATCTCACAAAGAGATGCCCAGGTGTATGGTGGCATTCAGAGGGGTATAGTTCCTTTCATAGAGGAGACACACTCAGGGGAGTATGTATATGTCACTCCTCTACAACAACACATAGTTGTGGGAGATCACCTTCACCATTTCAACAGTTGCATGGTAGATGAGAGATGGAAGTTGGTTTACCATCATTTGGAGGGGTTACTTCTGGTTGTACTGGATGGTTGGAACTTGGTGATGACCACAGGAGAGCATCTTTCATGGATACCGATGGACGATATTTTGGTTGAATCATTGGGATTGACCAAAGCATGTGACACCTCCCTGTCCTATAGTTAGCTACAGATGTTTCTATTAGCCTATCCTGACAATTTTATCATAGACAACAACATGAGGAGGGATAGGCCATGGATGGGGGAATGGAGAGTGAGTAAGTCAAGACTATATGACAGGAGTACTTTTATGGCATACAACAAGTCAGAGGTGGACCGTGTTAGACAGACAGTTGAGACTTGGTGTGTGATGGTGAGAATCATAGACCTGGTGATGACAGATGAGTGAAGTGGGCTTCTGACAGTGATCAACCTAGCACAGGAGAAGCTAGCAGAGACTAGAAGTGATAAAATTCCAAGTTTTCCATGGGATCCGGGAGGTCACTTGGTTAGCATGATGTTTCACTACATGACAACCCAGGTGGTGCCAGAGAGCCACACACTCCACCTTGGGTTGGTTTGGAGTGGGTCGGTAGGTACTTGTCCTATGGGGCAAGACCTTTTCTTCCTCTTGATCATCATGATAGGGCATGGAGACATTTGGAAAGGTACTTCTTCTACAGAGGTGTCTATGCCGATACAGTTTTGGGGCAACAGGTTCGGTGGTCATGGGTATTTCAGCTTGAGGATCTCGGGGAGGAGGATCTTGTATGTATGTAGGGGACAGATAGTCGTGGACAGAGTAGTGCAGTGTCAGTAGGAGGATCGTCGACAGAGGTTAGCATGGGACCCAGGGATTACAGGATTGAGTAGTTCATTGACCGACAGGGGAGAGTGGACCATTGCAGGGGAAAGTTATTCTAACTTTCCATTTAGCACAATGCTTGAGGGTGCCTCACGGAGATCTTGCAGTACCTCATTCTAGCATCATCATGTGCAGTTGATGGAGACCATGTGGATATTGGTAGATATTTGGAGGATGGACTCATTCCGAGATGAGGCCATGTGTCATATGCAAGAGGTTCACAGGGTTGATATCTTTCAGGATGATGCTTCAAAGAGTATTGCAGTTCACTTCCTGATATGAGATCCAGGGGGTGGAGTGCACTATTGTTCGTCTTTCGAGGGGTTCTACTATGTATCCCATAGGTGGACATGGGATCCTAGCATTTCAGTTGAGTGGATTTGGCTATTTCTTGAGGACAAGCAATTTTCTAGCAGGGAGGACTGTAATGTCCCCACTTTGGGACATCATCATAGGGCAGAGACTTATGATGACCAGAGTAGCCAAATGGATGTTATAGCGAGTATAGGGGTATTTGAGAGGCATTGTGGAGTCTAGTTAGCATTTATCATCATATTCCATCATTATGAGCCATTTCACATAGGTTGGCTTTGGTTTCATTCCATTCTGACGATTTCCATGATTTTGACTATTTTGAGCTATAAGTTAATTAAAATCACTGAAGAGGGTATTTTGGGCACATTACTTTGAGGAACCTCTCAGTGTAATAGCTCATTGGAATTGGGAGGAGAATAACTATACGATGGGATGGCTAGAAGTGACTTTCAGTGGCCAGGAAAGCCACTAGGAGAGATAAGGAGATTTTTAGAGGTAAAAAGGTTAATTAATTAATTAAAGTGATTTAATTGATTAATTAAATAGTAATAAAATGAAAGTCACTTTGGAGGGACATGGTGAGCCAAAAAGTATAAAAGGAAGGCAAGGACCTCTACTCATCATTCATGTATGATCTTATTTTGATTTTTGGCTTCTAGCTAGTGAGCCCAACATTGGGGGTTTTGAGGGTTTTGACTTAACAAACCCTAGAGGACAATTCGGTGGTGAAATATTCCACCTAGCTTGTCCCAAGCTTGGTATCAAAGATGCAATACTCTCCCACACCATTCTAGTCAGATCTACATCAGTGTAGGAGGTTCTACACAGCCACAGGCACAGGAAGAGGAGGAGGGCGCACCATTGGGGGTTTCCAGCAAGGGGGGCACACCATCCTTGGAGAGAGATATTCGTTGTAGGAGATTGGCAAGGCCGTTGAGGATTCTATCACTTGGGTTTTCATTACAGGGCCTTGGACATCAGATCTAGTGCTTTCTGAGATTGTTTTATGGCTCAGATTATTTCTTGAGCAGTTGGGCGAATTGAAGAGAAGGAGGGCATTTTTGAGATCCAAATCTAGTCCATTTGGAGGGTTTACACTTCAGACCTGAACCTGAGACTTCACCTAGTTACTTGCAGTGTCCCAATCTATATTTCTGGAGAGTTTCATAGCATTTGGAGGCCTTCTTCAGTAGGGCCGAATTATCTAGGGCTTCAGTCTTCTAGTGGGGCACACCATTCAGTGGGGGATTTCAGATCTACAAAGATTGAGAGGGATCTTGGAGATTTGGGCACCTGGGTTGTTCTTACCATCACCCAATCTATTAGTTGGAATATTTCTTAGGGTGATTGGACACTTTTGGCAGCAGGGCCGAGTTATTGAGGGTTCCAGGCTTCTATTGGAGCATGACATTCTTTAGTTGGAGAGTTTGGCATTCAGATTTACTTGTATTGATCTTCATTTCTTATTTATCCTTTGGAGGTATATTTTGTATTAGCAGGAACATTTTGTATCAGCTCTTTTCTATTGTCTATCTTCTTGGCCATCTATTGAGCATTCGAGATCGACATCTTCATTGTAGCAGGTTTCTCTATTTTATGAATAAAGAAGAATTGAAATGTTTTGGCTTGCCTATCTTATTGCATATGGTTGAGGTGTGTTCCATGGTAATCTCTTTCTATTATTTGCTACATACACACATATAAACACATCTAAAAAGTAGATCAGCAAAGTGTTTGACGAAATACCACAACCAAAAAAAGTTTTATAAATACACCAAAACAATGATGATCCTTGCATAATGGCTTGGGATCATTACACGATATCAATTATATCAAGGAAAGGAGAATAAATTTGTCGATGCACTTAGTAGGAGAGTGCATCTCATGCATTCTACTGTTGTCAGTATGCATCAATCAGACTTGAAGAGCATAATTTTAGATGGTCTTGTTACAGATCAACATTACCTATAGGTAAAGGAAAAATTACAACAGGGATATGTACAAAAAAAAATAAAGGAGCACGAGGTAAAGGAAGATGAATTACTCATGCATAAGAATAGAATCTATGTTCCTAGTTCTGGAGGACTGAGGAATTTGGTACTTAAGGAAATGCATGATGTTCCTTATGTTGGACATCCTAGTTACCAGAAAACAATTACAACATTAAGAAGCCAGTTCTTTTGGCCAGAAATGAAGAAGGATGATGCTGATTACATCACTCGATGTATGGAATGTCAGAAGGTGAAGGCTGAGCATAGGCACCCAATAGGTTTGTTGCAGCCATTTTCAATTCCAGAGAATAAATGGGAAGTGATCACCATGGATTTCATCATAGGATTACCCAAAATGAATAAGAAACATGATTCAATCATGGTTGTGGTTGACCAGTTAACAAAGGCTTCTCATTTTGTGCCCATGAAGACAATGCATACAACAACTAATATTACAAAAATTTTCATGAAGGAAATTTTTAGGTTGCATGGAATACCTAGGAAAATCGTGTCAGACATAGATACGAAGTTTACCTTCAATTTCTGGAGGGGATTTTTTAAAGGATTTGGCACAAATCTAAACTTTAGCACAACATGTCATCCCCAGACAGATGGGAAAACAGAGAGGGTGAATTGAATAATTAAAGACATGCTAAAAATGTATGCGATGGATAAGCCATCTAAGTGGGAAGAGTACTTACACTTGGTTGAGTTCGCATATAACAATGGGTATCAAGATTCATTGAGAATGAGCCCATTTGAAGCCTTGTATGGTAGGAAAATAAATACTCCAGTGAGTTGGGACAACCCAACAGACCGAGTGGTACTTGGGTTGGAGTTGCTCAAGGACATGGAACACTAGGTGGTTAAGATAAAGTCAAATTTGAAGGCAGTTCAGGATAGACAGAAATTTTATGCAGAAAAGAACAAGATAGTTAGAGAATTTAAAGTAGGGGAGCATGTACTTTTGAAAGGGAAGCCCAAGAAAATATCTTTGAAATTGGGTAGTTGTACAAAGATGGCAGCCAGATTCTGTGATCCATTTGAAATATTAGACATAATAGGGTAAGTTTCATACATGATTACATTACCTGCTTCCATGAATGTGCATAATGTGTTTCATGTATATTTACTAAATAAATATGTACATGATCCTAACCATGTTATTTATTGGCATTTGATTTAGGTAGAGATGAAGGGAGACTTTCAGGTTCAGCTAGTGTGCGTGTTGGACAAACAAGTCAAAATGCTCTGAAATCGAGTTATAGAATTGGTAAAAGTTCATTGGACCTGCTATGGTCTTGAAGATGCTACTTGGGAGCATGAATATGCCATGTGGGCAGAGTACCTGTAGCTTTTTAAATAAATTTGAGATTTTGATCTCTATTTTGTATATGCAATGAGAAAAGTGCCAAAATAAGGGGGCAGGGATGTAACAGCCCAGGTTTTGAACCCACATTTTAAATAATGTATTGTTACAATCTTGAGAGGACTGAGTGCCCAAACAATTATTAAAGGGTCAATATGCCCAAGAAATGTAATTTTTTGATCATTATTTATAATAAACACATAGTTGGCTGCTAGATGGACAAGGACTAGAGTTATAGGGGGCTATGATTCCACAAGACAGGGAGCTTGAGGGACTAAGTGTTTATTCCTATTTTTAATTACCCTTTTTCTAAGGGAGGGGATCGATTAGATGATATTCTTGGGGAAGGCCAAGACGTTCCTATTTCCCCATGACCTTACTTAAACCCGCCTCTGGTCTAATGTGGGGGTTCAACTGATGACTTGTTCACTAATTTCCCATTCACTCACTCATTTTCCCCTCACGGACTCACGTGCACACACTCCCATGAACCCCCTTTACCCATTCATCGACCCATCCTCACCTGTGTCTTAGCTTGGCAAATGATATATAGCTGCTAAAGAATTAGCCATGGATATTTGGTTGTAATGGTCACTGGTGCAATCTAGCCATGACCTAGGGCCTGCATGTCTGACAGGAATTGGCTTGTGCCCTATTTTTCTCACAACTGCGAGTCCTGAGAGTTCCAACATCGAGATTTTGGACTAGTTGTGCTGGAGGCCCTCAAAAATAAAGGAGAAGGACTGCCTGAGGGACTACGTGGTAGAGAAAGGTGGAGGTCCATTCTCTTGGGGTGGTACAGGTTGGGTATAAAAGAGATGGGTACTTGGATTGCTGTGGGTGTTGGGAAACCTATGAGAGCTTGAGAGATGACTAGTTTGGGAACCCAATTAATATTCTGGAACTGTCCTTGTGGATTCATAACCCTAGCTCGAGGGTGACACTGCTATTGATATTTGGAGTAGTGGTGCCTACAGTTGGGTGGAACCTCCTTGGTCTGCAGCCAGTCAATGTCATATTTCATAAAGGTAATCTCTCTCTGTCATGATATCAATATTTGTTTATGAATTTATTTTTGCTGTGCATATTTAATTATTGTTTAATTAAATAATTATAACATGCATGCTTGCTAGATTTTACTCTACATGTCATTAATTCTCTAATCTTATGCATCTTTATTAAGTAAAGAAGGCATCAAAGGAGGAAGAAGTCCAAGGGTGGGATTGCAAGTATCATACCCCAGCCTATGGATGGATGGGTATGTTACAAAAACCATGGTCGGAATAAATTAATATGACATAATAAGTCTCATATACATATATATGGTTGTTAAAATTTGAAGTACATCCCAATTGTCACTGAACTAAGTACATATGAAATGATGCACCCATGTTGAAGGAAGGGGGTGGAAGAGATGTAAGAAGCCCTGATGAAAAATAATAGGGCTTCAAACCCCCACATGTATAATCTATGAAAATATGTGAACTACAACTATCTATAAGTTTTGGTGCATATGCAAATGCACTTGCTTTCTTCAAAACACTTGCTTTAGCATCATTTTTACCTTGCATGCATTATTTTCTGTAGTGCTTTCGTACACACAGGAAATTAAAAAAACACTCCCTTATTTTCTTTAGTTCTTTCTTCCACAGATGAGTCATTTTTCCTTAGATTTCAAATTTCTTAATCTTCCACAGTTACGTAAAAAATGAGCCTTCGGCAGTTTGGCTGAACCTAGCTCATGTGGAATTCTTCTTTTGAAACTAAGCATGGTTACCTTTGTTCATTGTTTTGTAGCTTATTGTGATCTCCTTTACTACCTGGATAGCATGGTTTGTAGAAGGAAATATTGGTTCATACCCCAAGTCTTGGATCACTTCTTCCATTTATGAGTTTGAGCTTGCTCTTCAGTTTGGCATATCTTTCATGGTTATAGCTTGTCCTTGCGACAATTATTTTTTTATGAGTTATTCTCTGTCACAAAATATTTTGAATTCGGGTCATGAGATTGTAATCTTGTTATTTCTACCCACCATTAGTCTCTGCATAAAAAAGGAAAGTACAGAGAAATTATTGTCACTATCAACAATTTTCACCAATAACTTTTGGTGACTTCTTCTACCATGAATATAAATTTCTCTGTCACGATTCTAGGCTACAAGCCTAGAATTTAAAAATTATTTTAAAAATACTCTTATGAATGAATTGGACCATTGTCTCAATATTTTTATTGCCACCAATAGATTGTAATTGACCACAAGTCAACGAAACAACCACTCTAATACAACTTGTAGTGAACTCGGTGGTTCACTTCATGAAATCATTGTTTATGAATATACAACCTCAATGATGTTTATAAGATAATTATCTTACTACAATAAGGATAGAGAATCACCTAATACCATTCATTTTCTTGATTTGGACACTTATAGCCTAAGATATGCTTCTAGAGTACATGCATCAACAACCATAAAATTTTGTAGATTTGAGGCACAAATGATAATCCCACATGCACTTAAATAATCTCTTCATAGAATATATATGCCAACATGTTGTGTTGTCATTAGATGTGATCTAAGTGTTATATTGCCCACTATTTCCACATATTAGTTATCCCTAGTTTCCACTTGTTCCATGTGTTACACTATTATTAGATGTGAAGATTTCTACCTATTAGTTAGCTATTATTTCCACCTTATCTTCTCATCCATGCATCATGTTGTCATTGGACGTGAAGAATGCTACTTGTCAGTTACCTTAATTTACGACCTCAATAGTTTTTCAATGTGTCATGCCACCATTGGATGTGAACAATGCCAAATTTCAATTATCCTTGTTGCCACCTCATCATCTAGTCCCTATGTCAATTTGTCATTAGATTTGAAGAAGGATTAAGGGGAGAAGATGGGTGGATTAGTTAGCTCTGGTTACCACTTGGTCCACATGTCATGTTTTCATTGGATGTGAAGAATGACACTTTTTATTTAGACATGGTTTCCACCTCATCACTTGATCCATGTGGCACATCATCATTGGATGTGAGGAATTCCACATATTAGTTAGCCTCCGATACCACCTCATCACCTAGTCAATTTGTCATGTTGTCATTGAATGTGAAGAAGGGTGTAGGGACAAAGATGGATGAGATGGATGGAGCATGGTGGATGATCTCTAAGGTGGATGACCATGTGCACAGTTGATGATATCTAATACAAAAAATGATTTTTATAATTTTGGTATATGACATCCTATATTTTATTGTATAGAGTTTATTTGAGTATTGCCTTAATAAGTGGACAAAATCAACCTTTATGGTGAGTCTATTTTTTCAAGGAGGCAGAATTCTGCCTCCAATCTACTCATTTTCTCGAAATTCTGGCGATGTGGTTTATCTCAAAATGAGACAAAAATCTTAATAAAAAAGTTCATTAATCAAAATTCCCATGTCTTTACCTATGTTTGAAATCAACAATAAGACATATGAAAAGTCTTAGATTATATATTCCATTTCCAAGAGCTCATCTAGTGAATTTTTTTATCTTTTGACCTTATTTTTCTTTCAACATTTGTTTGAAAGATTACTTGTCTTTCCACAACGATGATTTGGATGGAGATTAAATCATTTTGTCTCCACATGGCCAACTTGATGACAATGTTTTCACTTATCAATAAGTGTATCCATATGTATCTAAAGATAGGTGTGTTGAGTTGTTGATTTTCCATTAATAACAAGAGACAAAATGGAAGATTCGATCATTGTCTCTTTTCAAAAAATTAGCAAATGAGGTAAATCAAAATGGTAGGCTAAGGAAATAGAATTTTCAAACCCTATACCATGGTCATTCAAGACAAAATATAAAATTAATAAAGAAATAACATAAGAAAACTTACCTACAAAGGTAACTACAAATTGAGTCACAATTGATGAGAATATTTAGCAAGGTAAGATGAATTCTCATAAAAAACCCCAAACCACAATTATTCAAGTAGACAACACATAGAATGAAGGCATCAAATAACTATTTTTATAGGTTGAAGGTTACCTCCATTTATTTTTTAAGTTGATGGTTAGATTGTATCCCTTCCTATTTTTCTCCTTAAACTACGCCCTTTGACTATGAACTTATGCCCAAAACTAAGCTCCTCTCAACCCACAATGACCATGAATGAGGGTTCAAGGTAAATTGTAAAAGATGGCTCTCATTTAGCTTCCAAATAAAACAATCCAAGCCAAACCATATAATTTGAGTCCCACACTTCACCCACTACCTTAAAGTGCTCTGAAACCGACATAAATGGACACTGAGGCATGCAATAGAGGGTTACATATTCACTTTCAAAATAAATGATGAAAACCCCCCTCTCTCAAAGTGCATGGCATAACAAGGAAAATAAAGTATGGAGCTAGGTCAAAATACAATGCTTTTGCATTCTATTCTCCGCTATGGCATCGATCAGGAATATCACAATTCATTCATTTGAATCAATGCTTCAACTTGCTATTACTATTATTTTGTTAAGTGGATGTTTTTGTTGAGAAATACTGAGAGGGGGGGTGAATCAGTATTTGAGCAATCAATTAATTTTCTCTTTTCTTTCACTGAAAACATTAGGCTACTTTGTAGAGATTAGTTATTGTATAGTCTTAATAAAAGAAGAGTGCAACCAGAGATCTTATTATGAATTTCTTTATTCATCAGATGTCTATTAAGAAATAATACAATGCAGTAATAACAAAGAAAATCAACGCACATGAGTAAGACACATGAACACCAGGATTTAAGGTGGAAACCCAAATCGGGAGAAAACCATTGTTGCCGTTGTCTCTTTCTTCAATAATTATTATTAAGAAAACATTCTACAACAGTGTACTAGTGCAGACTCATACTAGTACGCAGGCCTCTACCTACAGAAGGCTACAACCTTCTCTCGTTTACCAGCCTTTCCTGGAAGGGAGATTCAACCCCCTAAAAAATCACACCAGTTTCTACTGGTAGGATGCTTCTACTGAAGGCTTTAACCCTCAGACTCGCTGCTGACCGCGTTTCATCAATTTTCACACTGGATCAGACATTTTCAACCCCAGATTCACAGGTGTTCTATGCGCTAGCCATCATCTTCTTTTAGAAGAGACAGTTCTGGCATCTTATTAAGACTTGTATTCTGAAATCACATCAATACACAATTTTCTAGTGACTATGATAACTACTGCAATTATCTCTTAAGGAAACACAGATCTATTGACTGCAAGACAGTTACAAAAGCCTCCTAAACACACATTAAACAAAACAATAAACCTGGAGATGATGCCTCCACTCTCCTAGTTGCTAAACCCACAAAAGAGAACTCTCTGTCAATGTAGATCTGCCACCCAACTACCACAATGAGGTTCCTCCCTCCTCAAACCTTCCCTACAGCCTGCAAAAATGACCTCAACAACCTGTAGATGTCCCCATTGTTAGAAACTGGCCTCCACGTCTTGCAAAAAGACCTCTACTACGTATCAAAATCCTTACCGCCCACTTTTCTTGCAGATCTCACCTAGAAAAGGGCATCGACCCCTTCTTAAGACCATGGGTCAAAACCCTTCCACACTAATGGTATCTCATTGGTTTACTCCACGACACCCTTTTAATCTTAGACTCCGGGGTTAATATCTCAGCGTAATGAACCAATAATGCGAAGGGAAAACCGGGTCCCTATTGCTTGGGTCCCTCATCAAAATTTGAATTAAACTTACGTGCCCTTTTTAAATCGGGTTTCAGAATTCCTTATGTATTAGTTTCTTTGCCTCTTGAGTTTGCGATTTGTCCATCCCCAACTTCCTCCGTACTCCTGACACACGTCCCACCTAATGGACGGTTCAGATTCCATGTCGGGGTTTCCTTTAGGGATTTCCCCGATCCTTCGTTCACGGGAATACCAATTTTCCGATTCCTGATACACTGGTCCTCCGACGGGCCTTTGACCTGCCACCTGTCCTCTAGGGTGGCCCCACACGCTATCTTCTTTATTGGGAAATCACGTCTCGCGATTTTGCAATGTATCATGCACTTGTTCATGGGACTCATGAAACTCTGATTCCTGATTCTCCGATGAAGCCTTTCTCCACCGGCCAGCTGTCCTCCAGGGTGGCCCACATGCTATCTGCTTTATCTGGAAATCGTGTATCGTGATTTCGCAATGTCTGATGCACTTGTTCACGAAACTTGTGAAACTCTGATTCTCGATTCTCCGATGAAGCCTTTCTCCCAGTGGCGCCCGATCGCTGCCACGCATCCTTCCAAATGGATGGTCCCGATTATGTCGGGATTTCGAGACTTCCGGTTCTCACGACCTTGAGAACTCCGATCTACCGATGGCTTATCTCCCTCGCAGCTTTTGCAGATCTGACGACTGTCGATTCAGCGATCATACATGCCCATCCAAAAATCAACCATACACTGATGTTCTTACATGAAAACTCTTCTTCTTCCTTTGCCTCATGCTTTTCCATCAATGACAATAGTTCCAACAATCTCCCCCTTTGTCATCGATGGCAATATTCTTCCTTTGTCTTCTCCCCCTTTGACATCAATGGAAAAGAGTGGACAATACCATGCTCCCCCTGAGATCATGTTGCATCTTCATAATAATCCTTTTCATATGACCAAGGCTCCCCTTTAGCCAAAGCATTTAGAGATGCTCATCAGCACCTTACAACCAATTGAGGCTTCTGTACTTAAGTAGACTTGATCCTCTGCATGGCACAGACTACTCCCAGTTTTTGTCGGAGATATTCGAACGCTTCCCTGGGTAGAGGTTTTGTAAATATATCAACAACTTGTTCTTTGGAAGAAACATACTCCAATTTCACCTTTTTCTCCAGCACTTGTTCTCGTAAAATGTGATATTTGATGGGAATGTGCTTGGTCTTGGAATGCATAACAAGATTCTTTGAGATACTGATGGCACTTGTATTATCACACATAATAGAGACAGGGGGTGAACATTTGATTCTAAAGTCTTGAAGGGTTTGCATCACCCAAAGAAGTTGAGTGCAACATGATGCTGTAGCCACATATTCTTCTTCTGTTGTAGATAAGGCAATGGAACTTTGTTTCTTGTTGAACCAGGATACTAACTGGGGCCCCATGTAGAATGCACCACCACTAGTGCTTTTACGATCATCAACACTTCCAACCCAATATGCATCAGTGTATGCATGAAGAGTAAGATCAACATTCTTTGGATACCATAGTCCAAAATCTTGAGTTCCTTGTAGATATTTGAATATTCTTTTCACATCCTGAAGGTGAGACTCTCTTGGATTGGCTTGAAATTGTCCTACAATCCCAACTACATGCATAATGTCTAGTCTTGTCCCAGTGAGATAAAGTAGACTTCCTATCATAGATCTGTACTCTAGCTGATTCACCGTGGGAGAATCATCATTAGAACTGAGATTACATCTAGTTATCATTGGTGTACTTACAGGTTTGCAATCTTCCATGCCATACTTCTTGAGGATTTGCTTAAGGTATTTTGTTTGTGATAGGAAAATGCCATCTGTTTCTTGTTTCACTTGTAATCCAAGAAAGAATGTTAGTTCCCCAAGTCAAGACATTTCAAATTCTTGTTGTATATCAGAAGCAAATTTCTGACTCATAGATTCTTCATTGCTTCCAAAAATGATATCATCAACATATACAACTACAATTAGTAGTTTGTCATTTTCAGTTTTTGTGTATAAGTTGCTATCAACAGATCCTTTTGAGAATCCTTGTTGACAGAGATATTTGTCAAGACAATAGTACCATGCCCTTGGGGCTTGTTTGAGACCATATAGAGCCTTTTTAAGTCTACAAACAAGTTTTTCATCATTTCCAAAGATGAATCCTTCTGGTTGTTCTATATAAACTTCTTCTTCTAGATCACCATTGAGAAAAGCAAATTTAACATCCATTTGATGAAATTTGATTTGTTGGAAGCTTGAAAAGGCAAGAAACATTCTTATGGCTTCAAGTCTAGCTACAGGAGCAAAGGTTTCTTCAAAGTCTATACCTTCTTGCTGAGCATACCCCTTGCAAACAAGTCTATATTTATTTCTTATAACCTCCCCATTATCATTTAGCTTGTTTTTTAATATCCATTTAGTTCCAATGAAATTTTTGTCCTGGGGTCTTGGTACTAATTCCCAAGTGTGATTCTTTTCGATTTGATCAAGTTCTTCATTCACAGCTTGAATCCAACATTCATCTTTGTTGGCTTGATTGACATTGTGAGGTTCAATAGTGGATAGAAATGCCAGATAGCTAGAAGCTCCTACAAGAGTCCTTATTGTTTGTACACTTGATCCCTTATCTCCCAAAATTTGAGATTCTGGATGATTCTTTTGAACATATCTGGATGGAGCCTTTTCAGATGAATCCTCTTCAGGTTCTTCATTGGGTTCACTGTCTATATCATTCCTATTTGATGTAGAATGATATATGTCATCATCTTACTCAACAGTTGTATGTTTTTCTTCTCTTGGAGTTGCAGGAGACTCATTAATAACAACATCAATACATTCAACAATCTTCTGAAGCCTTTTATTGTAACATTTATATGCTTTACTCCTAGAGGATTAACCAAGAAATATTCCTTCATTTTCTCTTCGTTCAAATTTTCCAAGTTTTTCATCATTGTTTTTGATAAATCATTTACTTCCAAAGACTCTAAAATGTTTTACAGTGGGAGGTTTCCCATACCATGGTTCATAAGGAGTTTTATCACTGTTTACATGAACATGTGCTTTATTGAGAATATTTGCTGTTGTATGTGCTGCTTCTCCCCAAAATGTATCAGGTGTTCCAGAATCATCAAGAATATCTCTATCCATTTGTTGAATTGTTCTATTCATTCTTTCTGCAACACCATTTTGTTGTGGAGTGCCTGCTACAGAAAACTGTCTTTTTATGCCATGTTGTTCACAAAATTCAATGAATTCATTGGATGTATATTCTCCTCCTCGATCAAATCTGAGACACTTTATTTTTAGATCTAATTCATTCTCAACTAGTGCTTTGAAGATCTGGAATTTCTCAAATGCTTCATCTTTGTGTTTAAGCAGTTCAATCCAACACATTCTAGAGAAATCATCAATGAATAAGATATAGTATTCTTCACCACGTGGTGAATTTTTCCTCATAGGTCTGCATATGTCAGTATGAATGAGTTCAAGAGGCTTACTTGAGGATCCTTCTTTGGCATTAAACTGCACTCTGGTTTGTTTGCCGAATTGGCAAGATTTGCATATGATATTCTCAGGTAGAGTAATACTGGGAAGATCATGAACAACTTTAAATCTTCTTAATTTGTTGATTTGAGAGAAGTTCAGATGCCCCAATATTCTATGCCATAGCCAATTTTCTAAAGATTTACTCAAGTAACATTGTTCTTTGTAGTTCTTTAATATATATAGGTTGTTAGGAGTTCTTTAATAGCTTTGCCTGTATCAAGATCACGTACCACACATTCTTTTGAACTAAAGACAACTTCAGTTCCTTGATCACACATTTGACTTACACTTAACAATTTATGCTTTAATCCATCCACATACATGACTTCATTGGCTTTCATATTTTCTTTTAGAAGAGCAGACCCTTTTCCCCTAATAATCGCAGGAGTATCATTTCCAAATGTAACCTTCTTTTCCTTTTCTAGAGTACTATATGCAAGAAGTTTGTGTTTGTCACCTGTCATGTGTCTTGAGCAACCACTGTCAATGTACCATTGGTTTTCTTCATCTTCTGCAAATAAATCTATGCCACAATTTTCAACCTGCAATTCTTTCTTTTTCCATACTTTGGAGCTTGAAGGAGCATGTCTTTTTAGCTGAATTTTGCTCCTACATTCAGATTCTTCATGGCCAAAGTTATTGCAATAAGCACATTGAACTTCATTTTGAAGAGGAGGAAAGTTGTTATAAGTATTCTTCTTTGTTTCCAATTCAATCCTTTTCTTTCTTGATTCTCTTGTCATGATAGTTTTATATGCAACACATTGAGCAACTTTATGACCAAAATTGTCACATGAGAAGCATTGTCCATTGAAGAAGAAATTTCTGCGATCATAGAATCTTCTATATGAATTTACTTGTTGATTGGTGTTTCCTTGAAAGGCATTCCTGTTTGTGTTTTTTGAATTGAGATGATCATGAATTACCTGTAAAGATTCTTTATTCCCTTGCTGGGTGGCAGCATCTTGTAAACTAGTAGTAACTGCTTTTAGACAATTTGGTGCTAAAGACTAAGAAGATTCTCTAGTATATCCAAGGCCTGTCTTTATGAGAGGAGAACGTTGTACCTTGATAATTTCATCCAAGGTTTCAGATCCTTTAGAAAATCTAAGATTCAGAGTCTTTACTTTCTCAAGTTCTTTTCTTAGACTTACTACTTCACACTCTAATTTCTCATTATGTTTCTCCTTTTCTTCAAGCTGATTTTTCAGAGTTTCTATAGTGATTTTACTCTCTTATAAAAAGATTTTGAGTTTATTGTTTTCATCAAGAAAGTCACTATCTTCTAGAGCATCCTCAAAAGTATCCTTTTCTTCTCTAGATCCTTTTTCAAATGCTATGAGAAGTCTAAGGTATTTTTCACATTATTCCTCACTATCAGATAACCCATCACTATCTTCATGAGTATAGAAACTCTTTTTAGAACTAAAATGATTCTTATTTCTTCTTGCTACTTCATTCCCCTTTTTATGTGTTTCTTTATACGGACACTTAGCAGCATAATGACCAACTCTTCCACAATCAAAACATTTGAAAGGAATCTTACCTCTGAACCATCCTGTCCCAGTTTGAATTTCCATACGAAGTTTATCTCATCTTCCTCTGATATATACCCTGATCCTTTTGTAGAAGTTCTAAAGATTGCTTCTTTGACTTCAGATGGTCCTCCTCTTCTCATTTCATACGCAATTAGTATTCCATGCAGTTGTACCACAGTAAGATTTTGAAGATCTTTCTTTTCTTCAAGAGTTGATACTTTTGACTCAAATTTTGCAGTTAGAGATCTTAATTTTTTTTCCACCAAAGTAGATTCGGTTATTGTTTCTCCCAGATTTCTCATGCGATTTACAATATCATCAAGACATAAAAAGAAATTGGCAATGCTTTCCGCATTATTCATTTTAAGATTCTCATATTGAGTTCTGAGAGTTTGCAGTTTAGCACTTTTTACCTTTTCATCACCTTCATAACTCAGAATGATTTTGTCCCATATGTCCTTTGTTGTGTTCAGCTGCATGACTTTGACAAATTCTGATTCAGTTAGACTTCCTAACAGAGCATTGACTACTTTTGCATTTGTTTGGTAGGTTTTTCTTTCTGTTGGATCTGTTGGTACTGTAGATGGATATTGATATCCTCCTTCAACAATATCCCATACATATGCTCTCAGAGACTGAAGATAAGATCTCATCCTTGTTTTCCAGAAGATTAAATTGCTTCCATTGAAGAGTGGAGGCCTGATAGATGATATTCTGTCTTGATTGCTCATTTTGATTGAACTTCCTTCTAGCAGCTAAGCCTTTTCAGAAGGACCTAGCTCTGATACCAATTGTTGAGAAATACTGAGAGGGGGAGGGTGAATCAATATTTGAGCAATCAATTAATTTTCGCTTTTCTTTCACTGAAAACCTTAGGCTACTTTGTAGAGATTAGTTATTGTATAGTCTTAAGAAAACAAGAGTGCATCCAGAGATATTATTATGAATTTATTTATTCATCAGATGTCTATTAAGAAATAATACAGTGCAGTAATAACAAAGCAAACCAACGCACATGAGAAAGACACATGAACACTAGGATTTAAGGTGGAAACCCATATCGGGAGAAAACCACCGCTGTCGTTGTCTCTGTCTTCAATAATTATTATTAAGAAAACATTCTACAACATTGTACTAGTGCAGACTCATACTAGTACGCAGGCTTCTACCTGCAGAAGGCTGCAACCTTCTCTCGTTTACTAGCCTTTCCTGCAAGGGAGCTTCAACCCCCTGAAAAATCGCACTAGTTTCTACTGGTAGGATGCTTCTACTGAAGGTTTTAACCCTCAGACTCGCTGCTGACCGCATTTCATCAATTTTCACACTGGATCAGATAGTTTCAACCCTGGATTCATAGGTGTTCTATGCACTGTCCATCTTCTTCTTTTAGAAGAGACAGTTCTGGCATATTATTAAGACTTGTATTCCAAAATCACATCAATACACAATTTTCTAGTGACTATGATAACTACTGCAATTATCTCTTAAGGAAACACAGATCTACTGACTGCAAGACAGCTACAAAAGCCTCCTAAACATAGATTAAACAAAACAATAAACTTGGAGATGATGCCTCCACTGTCCTAGTTGCTAAACCCACGACAGAGAACTCTCTGTCAATGTAGATCTTCCACCCAACTGCCACAATGAGGTTCCTCCCTCCTCAAACCTTCCTTGCAGCCTGCACAAATGACCTTAGCAACCTGTAGATGTCCCCAATATCAGAAACTGGCCTCCACATCCTACAAAAAGACCCCTTTTGCGTATTAAAATCCTTACTGCCCACTTTTCTTGCAGATCTCACCTAGAAAAGGGCATCGAACCCTTCTTAAGACCATGTGTCAAAACCCTTCCACGCTAATGGTATATCATTGGTTTACTCCATGGCACCCTTTGAATCTTCGACTCGGGGGTTAAGATCTCAGCGTAATGAACCAATAATGCGAAGGGAAAATCGGGTCCCTATTGCTCGGGTCCCTCATCAAAATTTGAATTAAACTTACGCGCCCTTTTTAAATCGAGTTTCGACATTCCTTAAGTATTGGTTTCTTTTCCTATTGAGTTCGCGATTTTCCAATCCCCGACTTCCTCCGTACTCCTGACACGCGTCCCACTGAATGGACGGTTCAGATTCCACGTCGGGGTTTCCTTTAGGGATTTCCCCGATCCTTCGTTCACGGGAATATTGATTTGCCGATTCCTGATACGCTAGTCCTCCGACGGGGCTTTGACTTTCCACCTGTCCTCCAGAGTGGCCCCACACGCTATCTGCTTTATCGGGAAATCGCGTATCGCGATTTCGCGATGTCTGATGCACTTGTTCATGGGACTCGCGAAACTTCGATTCTCGATTCTCCGATGAATCCTTTCTCCACCTACCACTGTCCGCTAGGGTGGCCCACACACTATCTACTTTATCGGGAAATCGTGTATCGTGATTTTGTGATGTCTGATGCACTTGTTCACGGGACTCGCGAAACTCTGATTCATGATTCTCTGATGAAGCCTTTCTCTCGGTGGCGTCCAATCACTGTGACACGTCCTTCCAAATGGATGGTCCCGATTATGTCAGGATTTCGAGACTTTCAGTGTCCTAGTCCTCACGACCTTGAGAACTTCGATCTCCTGATGGATTATCTCCCTCACAGCTTCTGCAGATATGACGGCTGTCGGTTCAGCGATCATATGTGCCCATCCAAAACTCAACCATACACTGATGTTCTTACATGAAAACTCTTCTTCTTCCTTTGCATCATGCTTTTCCATCAATGACAATAGTTCCAATAGTTTTTCATTGAATTTCTATTGTCAATGATTATATCATTATCCAATTTTTCATATAAATCACTTACCAATGATTTTGGCGGAATTTCTCTAGATAGGGAACCTTCTTCACTCAAACTAGGGCTTCTTTGTCACCAATGTAGCAGCTCCAACTCTCCTTTGTCTCCAATGTAATATCTTTGGATCTGCTCGATCTGGATGGAATGTGGTGAGTTGAGAATATAGGGTTCCAATGCCACAACTTCGGCTTTGCTCTACAAATAATGTGAGGCTACGAGCGGGAGGTGAGGGTGTGAGCAGGAGGTGAGGGTATGAGCAGGAGGTGAGGCTAGGATCAGGAGGTCAGGGTGCGAGATGGAGGTGAGACTGGGAGCGAGAGGTAAGGGTGCAAGTTCGAGGTGAGGTTGTGAGTGGGAGTTAAGGGTGCAAGCAGGAGGTAAGGGTGCGAGTAGGAGATGAGTGTGTGAGTGAGAGAGTTAACAATGGAATGTTCTGGTTTTGAGTTTTGGATATATGATAAAGCGCGAGGGATAACAATTTTCATTAATGATTTTTAGTGATTTTTTAAATTTTTATTACAAATAAAAATTTAATTGTCAAGATTCTATGCTATTTAGAATTTAGAATTTCTTTTTAAAATAATAATATTAATGAATTGAGCCACGAAAATATTTTAATGGCCATTAGTGAATTGAAATTGACCACAAGTCAAGAGAACAACCACTTTGATACCATCTAAAGTGAAACTAGTAGTTCAGTTCATAAAATAATTATTCATGAATATAAAACCCTAGCATTGTTTATAATATAATCATCTTACATCAGTAAAGATCAAGAATTAACTTGGACCATTTAATTGAAATGCATTACCACAATAAAATGCATTACAACAATAAAATTTTGTAGATTTGAGGCACAAATAATAATCCCGCATGCACTTGAATAATCTCTTGATAGAATATATATGCCAACATGTTGTGTTGTCATTAGATGTGAGCTAAGTGTTAGCTTGCCCACTATTGCCACATATTAGTTATCCCTAGTTGCCACTTGTTCCATGTGTTACACTATTATTAGATGTGAATATTTACACTTATTAGTTAGCTATTATTTCCACCTTATCCCCTCATCCATGCATCATGTTGTCATCGGATGTGAAGAATTCTACTTGTCAGTTACCTTAATTTACCACCTCATCACTTGGTGAATGTGTCATGCCACCATTGGATGTGAAGAATTCCAAATTTCAACTATCCTTGTTGCCACAGCATCATCTAGTCCCTATGTCAAGTTGTCATTATATGTGAATAAGGATTAAGGGGTGAAGATGGGTGGATTAGTTAGCTTTGGTTACCACTTTTTCCACATGTCATATTTTCATTGGATGTGAAGAATGTCACTTATTATTTACACATTATTTCCACCTCATCACTTGGTCCATGTGTCACATCATCATTGGATGTGAGGAATGCCACATATTATCTAGCCTAAGCTACCACCTCATCACCTAGTCCATTTGTCATGTTGTCATTGAATGTGAAGAAGTGTGTAGGGACAAACATTGATGAGATGGATGGAGCATGGTGGATGATCTCTAAGATGGACGAACATGTGCACGGTTGATGATATCTAATACAAAAAATGAGTTTTATAATGTTGGTCTATAAATTCATATATTTTATTGTATAGATTGTATTTGAGGATTCCCTTAATAAGTGGTCAAACTTAACCTTTATGGTGAGTCTAGTTTTTTTATGAGGAAAAATTCTGCCTCCAATCTACTCATTTTCTCGAAATTATAACGATGCGGATTTTCTCAAAATGAGCCAAAACTCATAATAAAAAAGTTGAATAATCAAAATTCCCATGTCTTTACCTATGTTTGAAATCCGCAATAAGACTTATGAAAAGTCTTAGATGATAAATTCCATTTCCAAGAGCTCGTCTAGTGAATTGTTTACCTTTTGACCTTATTTTTCTTTCAACATTTGTTTGAAAGATTACTTGTCTTGCCAGAATGTTGATTTGGATGGAGATTAAATAATTTTGTCTCCACATGGACAACTTGATGACAATCTTGTCACTTATCAATAATTGTATCCATATGTTTATCAAATTTATCAACAATATTCTTATATTCAACATTAACTCCTTCATCAACTTCTAGAACATTTAACTCTTTCCCATTCAATTGGTTTGGAGTAGTCTAGAATATGAAATTTGAGGTATATTCCATATCCTAATCCTTTTTTGTTCTTCTTGAATTTCAATTCTTCACACGGTCTTACAATTATTTTGGAAAAATCATGCTTCACATGTTTGATTCCATACATTCATGAATGTTTTATTTTATCAATTGATCCATCATTATCACATTTCATTTCTATAACCTTTCAAATCTTTGGATAGAATCATATAAGAGTCATGTAACTGATTAATTTATTGATTGAAATTTTGCAAATGTTTTCCTCATTTACCCATTTTTAGATATTCAATTGGGTCATTCTCGCTTACTTTATGTCTTGTTTTCTTGAACTTGTCACCAACAACCTTAGGGTGTTAGGTGCTACTGATCATGCACAAAAAAGAGTTATTGTATAATGATTTGACTTTGATGTATCTCACTTGAAGACTATTGTGAAAAGAGAAAGACCTCCTTATTCAATTTTACACAGGTATTGATCTCAATTGATTTTTGAATTTAAAAACGCCTTATTAAATTTGAAAGGGTTTGTAACTCCACCCTTTGTATAATTCAATTATTCATTTTAATGAATCAAAATTATCTTTTAATTTGTACAATTCAGTGACTCGATAAACTATTGAATCAAAGATAATTGTTCTCAATGGATTTACGATTTAATTTCACTCCAATGTATTAAAGTTCAATGGCACTAAATGACACAATCAATAATGTGATGCTTTTGAAGATGACTCTTGAACCTTATACCATATTGCTTGTTGAACTTTCAATTATTTTATACATTTTTACTCCATGTGTGTAAGGTGTAAGGACTAGGTGCAATTTTTATTTTAAGTGTCTAAAATAGACACAAATTAACATCATCAAGAATCGAAGAAATCATCACCACACATGAGTTGATTTGATGATCCTCCACACCAAATCGTCCCTTGGTGAAAATAAATTAGTAACATGAAGATCACAGTCCATTATATTAGTCTTAGTAGGTATCCAGGGAAAGTCAGACTCAAATTTCCCAATGGATTCTCAAGAAATATTGTGAAAGTGATATTATTAACTAGGGTGGACGAGGAGAGATTGCGTCCTTGGCTTGATGGTGGAGGAAAATATGATAAATGTGTAGAGTATTTCCCTACTGGTGGACATAAGTGAAAGACATATCTACATAGAATAGTAATCACTTGTAACTATTATTGTTGAGATGAAAAATGGGGTGAGTTTCTACCAATATGATAGGTTTTTAGAGACCTAATGGATAGAAAGACACACAATGGTCCATAACTCACTCTTTCTAGACCAAAACCACATTATAACCAATGAACGAGCACATCGTACTTTCACCCAGGAACTATGTGCTTGCTGGCATTTTATAAGACTCCTACCTTCCTATCAAGTCCTATGCATGCACAAATAAGATATTGTTACCCAAATATGTTTGCCCATCAAGTCTTATGCATGTGTGCATAATAACTTGTTGCTCAAATAACAAAACATAGGGAAATTATCCATTCAACATACAATATAGAAAATTAGAAACATGACATAATACATAGCAAGTATTAGTCATAATGAATAGTTTGGGATTGTGTTAAGAACCAAACATCAATATAGCATAGAAAAACCTCAGGAAAAGTACTCAACACCTTGAAAAAGAGATAATTTCAGATAATAAGCCTCTTTGAGGGGGCAACCTCCTTTTACCCCACTTAAATGTTCCAGTACAAGATGATTCAAAATGAAAATGTCTCCTTGGTATATATAGGAGAGTAGGAGGTATAATTACAACTAATGGCCTAAAGCCCACATAAATAAAATAACATTACTAATCTAAATTACAACTAATGGCCTAAAGCCGACATAAATAAAATAGCATTACTAATCTAATATTCCCCAATTAAGGGGTAATGAGCCTTTATTAGGGCTTAACATGCCCCTCCCCTTGAGACAAGTGTTGTTAAAAATCCTTGAGTAACTCTGGATGCTTCTGTATAAAAGACTCATCTTCCGAACTGGAATCTTCAGCAGGTAGTTTCCTCCATTTAATGAGATACTCTAAAATGGATCTATTCCTCAGTTGGAAAATTCTTGTGTCAGTGATGGCTTCAGGCTCCAATATGATTTTTCATTCCTCCTCAAGTTCTGGAAATATAGTTTGAACTGGGATCTTGTCGCCTATAACCTTCTTTAAGCATGAAACATGGAAAACTGGGTGTACTCATGAGGATGCAGGCAACTCCAATTTGTATGCCATAGTACCAATCTTTTGCAAAACCTTATAAGGGCCATAGTACTTTGGTGATAATTTATTATCCTTCTTGGCTTGCTTGAGGGACATCTGTTTGTATGGTTGTAGTCTTAAAAATACCCAATCCCCTACTTCAAAACTTCTTTCACTACGATGTTGATTTGCTTGTTGTTTCATGCGATTCTATTCCATGGCCAGGTTGTCCTTTAAGATTTGGAGAATTTGTTGTTGATTCTCGATGTGATCTTCCACTTCTTGAACCTTAGATTTTTATTTTAGAGAAGAAGTGATGGAAGGAGGGTGGTATCCATAAAGTGCCATAAATAGTGTCATTTTTGTTTCAATGTGAAAGGA
>ML790301.1:99017-116434 GCA_009831015.1 Picea engelmannii | reverse complement strand
TTGGACAATTTCCACTTTTCACAAATTAACTGAACAAAAAATAATTAATTCATTTTCTCAATCAATATATATAAAAGAATAAATATTTTATTTATTAAATAACTTGAATGAATACATAAGATCAATATTTGAATATTATATTCATACAATTATGAGAGACCCAACTCTTTTTTACAAGACCCAACTTGTAGTTCTCATATCCAACTTAGAAATGAGGAATCCAATCCTCATAACAAGTCCCAACTTGTTGATCTCAGATCCAACTGAGATGTGAGGAATCCAATCGTCATACACGACCCAACTTTTAAATAGGAACCCACCTAATAGAATGAATCTTCATTCAATCCATTATATATAAATATATATACTTCAACAAATTCAACTACATATTTTATCACCATTCCTTCTTATTTATATAGTCTTCCAACTGGTGTGAATTTGAATCACTGTGTCTTTTGATTTTGAACCATTGTACCTTTTCATTTAAATGATAATATTAATACTTAACTAATATCATTTTCATTTTTATTATTTATTCATAATGTTTATGAATTAAATCTCTGTTAATCATGACTTTGTGTCAGTTCTTTTGTCTTCATGAGTTGATCATAAACATGGATCTACCCATTATATCATTCTCATTCTTATGTTGCATTCTCTATTCACCAACAAATCATATTTGATCTCTTATCGATTCTCTGTAATGTTCTAGTGTTAACTCTCTGTCGAATTAATCTATATGAGGCGCTTCCTTCAAACCATTTTCATATGATCATAGGGGTAGAACCAATCCACATGCTTACCAATTTAAGTGTTGCCTTCATTTTACCCCTATTTCTCTACTCCATATGACTAATGGTGGTGACCAGACGCTAGGCCAAATGAGCACGTGAGTGCTTATCAAAATCAATGATCATGATTTAATCTCTTGATGAGATGGACGACAGTTGGGACATCAGTATTTCAACATTTCATATTTTCAAATAAGATCGAACTGTTTATTTCATGGAAGCAGATCAATGGTCATATTTGATCCTTACACTCATCCTTTCACTACTTAATCCGACGGCTAGGACTTAATCAGTCATTGATATGGATGGCCATCATTTACTTCACGACTTCATGCTTCGCGTGAGTGTGAGGTGTAGGCGGGGTAGTGGAGAGTGATGTCGGAGCGCGGAGGTGGTATGCAAGAGTGGTTTGGAAGTTTACTCAGAGGGGATGGTAGGAGGTAAGTGGTAAGGAGAGAGGGGGGTCCGATTTAACACAAAGGCGACACATTATGAGGGCTGCACACGGGAAAACCCCCAACTCGGACCCCCCCACCATTAAAGGAAGAAAGGTCGGGGAGGTCTGATATTCCCTGTTGACTATAGATCTAAGCACCTGATCATCGACCGCTGAGATTAGCATGCCTTTTAACATAAAGTGCCAAAACTTTCATGTCACCATGCCTTTTTACCCTTTCTTCATTTTGTCACCAGCTGTAGATTTATTTGGTGAGTGACCATCGTCGGTCGATGTGGATTATGATATTCCCCGTCGATCTAAGATCTACATGAGTATCAATGGTATTTATATGATATGATCGTTGAATATTATTTTGAGATTCATCATGCCATCTCTTCTGAGATTTGATCTTCATTCTCTCACCCTCCTGATCTTTTATCTTTGCAATTCATCACACTGTAACTTTGATTTTCATTTGCTAACTCTGATGATCTTTAATCTTTACATATCATCCAACTGTTTTCCATAAACCATTATATTCTAACAAAATATTGTTGATATCAATGACAATTCATCATACCAACTGTTATTAGGTTAATTGTTAATTTCCGACACAAATCAATCCACCTAGCTTCACTATGAAACTAGAACAAAACAAGACAGCACACTACTCTTTCCTTATATTTCAATTATCAAATGAGAAATTGATCTAGAACATACCTTTTAAATATTAGAGATCCTACTTCCCCAATGCAATCCAAGTTTTGTCACGAGGTTTATGAGAAATATCTACAAATAAACACAAGCAAATGAAGACAATAATATCAAAGTCTATTTGATACAAAACTATGTACGTGATCAAAGAATCATACAATATGGAAAAATAACATTCATATAGGAAAGACAAGTATATCTGTATTAAAGAACGTGGAAGAAAGATACAACCAGATGCCTTGATGTTGTCAGGTTCCTTCTAATAGTTCCTTTCTTCCCACACACTTCTTACTCCAAGGATTCTGAGACTATAGATCTGATAGCTACTCATAATATATCTTGACAAAGAAAATCTCAAATCCACTCTAACCAATATATCAATATCAAGCCAAAACAACCAACTTTCTCCATGAGAGATCCTCTCCTTTTATAAGCTGAAGAGGATAAGGTGAGGAGGTTAGGATGATCCAACTAAATCATGAAAGTAAGTAAGATCCAAACCATTCGGAGGCCACCTCACCATATAATCTTCTCCTTCTAGAAGTGTCGAGAAGATGCCTGTTTTTCCCATGTACGAATATTTATGCACCCAAGACATATTTCATCTTGCAAAAATTTTGCAGCATCGCTTTATTACAGCCTACTAAAATTAGGCATTTACGCACCCTGTGTATAAAGAAGCCTACAAAAATCCTCTTTAATAGGGTTTTTATAGAGGAAAACACAACTTCTTCTCTCAAGAAAAGTTATTCTCCCTTTGTTCTTTAGGAATTCAGGCCACTGACCCCTCTGAAGGCAACAGATAGGTTTACGTCATTAACGGTCATAAGGGTGATGAAAATAATTTGTAACAAAGATCCACCCAAAGTATGAAGATAGAACAAATTGATAGTTGAAATACTTTGACGAGTGTGTGTAGGGAACAAGGAACATGTCGGTTGGAAACCTGTCCACAAACATGGAAATACAGTACAATAATATATCATCATCGAGGTAGGAATTCCCATACTCAGAATACAAATGACCCAAATCATAAATTTCAACATGTGAAGATCCATGTCAAGTAAGACAAGCCATGCCCACCAAACATACACTGTGGATCCATGCCAATATGAATCAAATATGAATATAGCCACCAAAAATAGACTGTGGATATATGTGTTAAAGACTCAAATTTGAACATAGACAAGAGACATACAATGTGGATCTATGCAACAATACAAACTGAATATACTCCAACGCAACCTGAATTTGTGAGAAATGATTCAAGGTCTTCATCTCCACCACTCTATAGTACGAATCTAGCCATGTGATTATAGGTATTGAAGTTGAACATGGTATAAACCACTTGATTACCGATCAATGATGAGAACTGTTAACAAGTGTGAGGGAAATCACCATTAATGTCAATGACTCCCAAGGTACTCTAGTACAATCCAACGAATGTGAATTAATGATCTGAAGTTGAACAAGTAGTGGAATCTCCCGTTCAGGGGTCAATAATGAAAACCCACTCTGGAAAGAAAGGAAACTTGCCATTGAGGCATCCAATTTCCAAGGTACCAATTGGTCTCTAAGTCTAATTCTTGGATAATGAGTTGAAGTTGACAGGAAAAGACTCGTCACATGAGGGCCTTAATGTATCCCCCATCAATGACACAAAATAGGTACAACAATTTGAGATAGATCAGCATAACAAATGATTGAGGACAGACTCACGGATGTAAGACACAATACAAGGATTAAGGACTATAGAGATGTCCAATGCAATAGAAGGCCTTTCGGGCTGAACATCTCTTTGAACATATTGACAACACAACAACTATCTTGGAAATACTGACTCAACAATAGGGATCACACACCAATTTGTAATCTTATAAAGGAGTATGATCAAGAGACAAGTGGATTTTCCAACCTAGACACAAAGCAAGTGGAAGGGCATCATGTTCGAAGGTGACTCTTCTAAGGTGACTCTCCCAATTTTTCCCCACCATTTATGGCGAGTGCCTCTTTATTTTTCCACAAGGTTGAGGAGGATAACATATGCTTGAACTATAATATCATCCTTTGTATGAGTCCCTCGGAGTATGTTTAAAGAAACTTAAGGAGTGGTTCGGTCCCATATGGGTCTTTAAATGTTTGTTTAACAAGTCCAAAGAAAGAAAACTCAAGGTTTTTTCATGTTTAGAGAGTCTGAAAAAAACTTAAAGAAAACTCCAAAAAGTCATTTTTTTTAATGTAGTCTAATGAGACCGAAAAAGATATAAACATTCTCTCAATAGACATTTTCTTCAAATACTTTTAACAATCATGAAAATAACAAGATCGCTCGACAATCTTTTCATATTTAAAGAGTTTGAAAAGAGCTTAAAGGTAACTCTAGAGGGTTCATTTTTCATATAACCTTTACGAGTCCAAAAAAGTGATAAAAGTATACTCAATTACATTCTCACATATTTATGAGCACGAGAAAGGACAAAGTCTAATCTCGGTAACTTATTCTCATGTATTCACGAGCACAAGAAATAAAAAATACTAAGCTCGGGATTGCTTTCTATTTTACACAAGATTTAAAACAAAACAAAACTATACTTGGGACATATTTTATTTTTACACAAGCTTAAAAACTAACCAAAACTATGCTTGGACCTAGCTTCATTTTTACACAAGCTTGAACCATAGGAAACTATGCTTGAGGTAGGTCGTTTCATTTTTACACAAGATTGAACCATAAAAACTATGCTTGGACTTCCCAATGCATAACATAGGAATGGTTGGTACTTAGCCCCTAGCTTAAGAAACTAGCGGCATAAATTCAGCATGAAGTCCAGAGGCTGAAAGCATTTCGCCCCAAGCTTTGATTTGTCCAACGACAAAGGAGGATGAAAAGAAGCTTCAAATACTATAAGTAACAAAGTTCTTGACTGAATTGAAGAGGGGGAAAACTATTTCATTTTTTAACGATCTTGACACGGGAATAGCGACTATGCTCGAGAATCTAGGTTCAATCCCGAGTCCTGTTTCATTTTTAACGAGCTTGACACATAAATAAGAACTATGCTCACAAGCTCTGTTTCATTTTTTAATGAGGTTGCTACAGAGATGAGAAAACTATCCTCACAACTGGTTTCATTTCTTAACGAGCTTGAAATCAGAAAACCATGTTCAAGGTAGGTGGTTTCATTTTTACACAAGCTTGAACCAAAAGAACTATGCTTGGACTTCCCAATGCATAACACACGGATGGTTGGTACTTAGCCCCCAACTTAAGAAACTAGCGGCATAACTTCAGCATGAAGTCCAGAGGTTGAAAGCATTGCCCCCCAAGCTTCGATTCATCCAACGACATATGAGGATGAAATCTAGAGGCTAGAAGCATCGAGAATATGCTCATTTTTCCCGCGTACGAAGATTTCCTCACCCGAGACATAGTGTAGCCTGCAAAAACTTTGCATCTTGGCTTTAGTACAGTGTACGTAAATCAAGCATTTTTGCACCCTGTGTATAGAGCAGCCTGTGGAAATCCTCTTTAATAGGGTTTTTATAGAGGAAAACATAGTTTCTTCTCGCAGGAAAAATTCTTCTCCTTTCTTTCTTCAGGAATTCAGGCCACTGAACCCTGTGACGGAAACATATAGGTTTACATCATTAACGGTCATAAGGGTGACGGAAGTAATATTTAACACCAACTTATCATCACGTCAATGATATCGATTGTTGACATCAATGACAATTATTAATGTCACTATATCCAACAATTCCTCCAATCTTTTCCACTCTTAAAAGATCCATATAGATGTAAAATAATATAAAGATCCAATCTGTATCATTTTTATTTGTTATCCTCTAACTTTCATTCCTTACTTCATTACTTTATTAATATCCCTTTTCACCTAATTTGTATGCCCTATTTTACCATCTTTTATTACTCATTAAAAACCCTATTATTTTTCATTTATTAAATACTTAATCTTAAAGACTATTTCTATTAATTTATTAATTTATCTACTTCTATCAATTATCTCCTTTAACTGTTACTTAGTTTTTAAATTATGAATATTAGGTTTTATAAAATTGATTTAGTTTATAAGCAATTAAATTCAACATATTAATTAACAATATTATATGACTGCCAATTTCTTATATTTACTAGGTTTTTTTTTCTCAATTTCCCATCTAAGAAGCCTCAGCAAGCATATGAGTGAAACTTATGTCGGAAATTTATGTGAGATCATAATAATATTTTACAAGCACTCCTTACTGAAATACTAAAAAATAAATATAGAGCAATAATGATTTTTAATGTCATTGAGCCAATTGAATCCCTATTTATAGTTCCCCTCCATTGTTTCTGTTCATTCTCTCTCCATTGTTTTTGTTCATTCCATCTTGTAAGATTCACTATTTGAAAGTTCACACTATATTTCAATAGTTCCATCTTGTGATTTATTAAAAAAATTTCGAACCTGAAATCGACAAAAGTTACTATATTTCAATAGTTCCATCTTGTGATTTATTAAAAAAATTTCGAACCTGAACTTTTGTCGATTTCAGGTTCGAAATTTTGAAGAGTGTAATTGCCTACTATTATAAATTTTATATCGATTAATGAAATGGCTTACCAATGGGCAAAATCACATATGTCAGAGTTTCTCAATTTTTAATTAATTCAACGTGTAAAACGCCATATGAGAGTATAAGCGATTGAATTCAATGTTAATGACATTTGAGAAGAGAGAGTACAGGGGATTGAACTCAATTTTAATGTGAAGTATGAGCGGAATATTGTTTTTGGAAAATGAATGATTTTAATATTCATATGAGAGTATAAGCGATTGAATTCAATGTTAATGTGATTTGAGAAGAGAGACTATTGAACTCAATTTTTATGTGAAGTATGAGGGGAATATTGTTTTTGGAAAATGAATGATTCTAATATTTATAGATAGAAGTGATGAACACAATTTTTTTAATAGTATACATTGTGTTTATATATTAGTATATATAATGAATACATTGTTATAAATAAATATTAGTATATGTTTAAATATTGTTTTCTAAATATTAAAAATAAGATATAAAAGTATATTTATAGACGTAAATATTATAGATGGAAATATTAAAAATATGATATAGAAGTATATTTATAGATGAAAGTAATGAACGCAAGTTTTTCATAGTATGCATGATACTTATATATATAATAACGATAATGAATATATTGTTATAAATATTGGTGTATGTTTAAATCTTGTTTTGTAAATATTAAAAATATGGTATAGAATAGTTATTTTGTGTGCATAAAGATTAAGAATAAATTATAGTATAGTTATTTTGTGTACATATAAAGTAGTATGGATGATCAATTAGTATAGTGTGGGGGAATATTAAAAAGGATAAGAGAGAATAGAAGGAGGTAAGGTTGTTAAATTAAAAGTAAGATTTATAAATGGAGAAAGTTTTATTATTATTAATAATAATAATAATCTATTTTTTAAGGTCACCAAATTGGTGTATAAGACCCCCTTGTTTGTGGCATAAGGGACCCTCTTTTGTCCAACGATTTGAACTTGTGACCTCTTAAGAGGAAACATATGTTCTTAACCATTAGGCCCATTATATGTATTGTAATTTTTTTAATTGAATAATGAGAATGAATAGATTTTCATAAACATTATTGGGTATTTTGAATGTGTTATTGTATGTGTTTATACTAATATTTAATTTTTTTGAGGAATAAGTTAGCAAGTGGATAATTTAAATTTTTTTATGGTGAAGTTTTTCTCCAAATCTAACAATGTTATTAGAAATTATAGGTCCACTTGATTGTGGAAATTTTGACAATAAAACATTATCTTTAGGAGTTTTAACTTGTTTGAGAATAACTTTAATTGCTGAAATTTCAAAAATTTAGTGGATTAAGGATGGGTTTCGACAATAAAACATTATCCTTAGGAGTTTTTACTTGTTTGAGAATAACTTAAATTGCTGAAATTTCAAAAATCTAGTGGATTAAGGATGAACTCTCTCACTTCCAAATACCCACAAAAAAAGGTTGAGTTTGTCCACTATTAATACAATCCATTTTTAAATTCTTTTTCATAAAACCTATGAAATTTGAATATGTAGATCTAATTAAATAAGAAATCAAACTTAAGGTGAGATTTTGTTATAGAGTAAGACCTAATGAAGTAAGGTTGTGAGAATTAAAAGTAGGGTTTTCTTTGTATGCTTTGTAAGAATTAAGGTTGTGAGAATTAAGGTTTTTCTTTTGTATGTATTATAATTTTTTATTAAATAATGGCAATGAGTAGATTTTCATAAATGTTTTGAATTTGTTATTCTATGTGTTTGTAGAAATATTTATTTTTGTAAGGAACAACTTAGTAAGTGGACGATTTTAATTTTTTTTTATGGTGAAATATTTCTCCAAGTCAAAGAGGAATTTTATTAGAAAGTATAGGCCCACTATATTATGAAAATTTTGACAATAAAAAATTATTAATAAATATTTTGACTGTTTCTAAAACAACCTAAATTTCTGAAATTTCAAAAATCAAGTGGATTAAGGATGAACTATCTCACCTCCAAAAAAAACCCTCAAAAAATCTGAATTTATCCACTTAATAACCCAATCCATTTTTAAATTATTTTTCTTTAACAATTTATGAAAAATTAGAATATATACATCTAATTAAATAAGAATTCAAAGTTAATATGAAATTTTGATATAAAATAAAACATAGTAAACTAATAAAACAAATTATTGTAGATTAAATATATAACTAATCAAATATACAAATATATTAAAGGTTGATTTTTATAGTATAAGTGTGATAAAGATAGTTGTTTTCACTAGTTATTGATGTACTCAAATATTCTTAGTCATTTTTCGTGATAGATCTCATTAGATGAAAATGATCAACCTAATGTTTTTTTTGTATTTTTAGAATTATTTTTTGTGGTTGTTAGAAGGACACTTTGAGAAATTAAAATAAAAGTCCAATATAACTAAAAATAAATAAATACTACTTTTATTTAGTGTGCAATATTTCTATTGTTCTATAATGTTATTTATTGACTTTGTAGAAATTAAAAATTCTATAATTTATTTTTATTAATTAGTTGTTTATTACCAAAATATAAAAAAATAATTTAGTATTTAATAAATACATATTTATAAGAAAATAATTACATATCAACCATCAAAAAATGTGATTGTATTATATGTCTTTAATATAACTTTGAAATTTGGATTATGTAATCCTAGATTTGTTAGACTTGTTATTGTATCATATGTCTTCAATATAACTTTGAAATTTGGATTATGTAATCCTACACTAGTGTTCATCTTTTCCCTCAATCCTCCACCTCTAAACAAGGAAAATAATCCTCCACCTCTAAACAAGGAAAACAAGGAAAATTTAAGGATATCTCCATACCAAAATATATTGTGGAATTTAAAATAATTACAAAATGAGGCTCCTCACTTTCACTATTTACATATTCCTCTATCCTATTATATCATATCTTGACTGTAATTTAAAAGTTTATTGAATACTATTTTTTTTTAATGTTTTTATAAAGTGTACCACACTACAATGTTTATGTCTTTAGGATAGTGCTATTACATACTAATTAATACATTATATAATCTTGTATTTGAAATTTAGCTATCTTTAAACTATAACTAAATTAGAGAAAACCAATTATCTTTGTTTCATGGATAACCAATGTTGAATTTCAAGAATGTAAGCAAAATATTGATTGGAAATTTAACTAAGATATTTAGCAACATAGAAATTCCATAATTGAGTAGAAACCCATTTAAATTCAGAAAGAAAAGTACATCTTTTGAATGTCTAAATTTGTCTTAGTATAGTATGATGTAGTAGTAGTAGAATCTTCACTCTACCCTTTGTTAATTCCCCACAATGGAATTATTAACCTCCCTACCAACACGGATCCTAGAAAAGTTCCTATATATAAGAAACCATTTAGTTTCCTAGCTCTCTATAATAGAGGATAAAAGAACAACCTTGCTAACAAAAAAATATAGTCTCTAGAATTTGCCCCCTAAGTTAGTCTCAAATTCCAAGAAAACACTATCAGAAAATTATCCCTCCCATAATCATCCTTGTCATTTTTTATGAATATCACCTCCTCCCCCGAATCTCCATAGTCATCCATTTATTATATTAGATTTTCACATAGTTTGGGGAAGGTATTCGACCCTTACCATCGATTAGGATAACAGAATCATCCTAAGGGATATAATAAAATTAATCTCAAGTCCTTATTCATGAAATAACACACTATCATATATAACATTTAATGACATTTAATTATATTCATTTACTTCTTCATGCCAACTAGCCAAAAGGTTAATTCATTCCTAACCTTAATTAATTGATTAATAACTTATTTCGGAAACCAATGAATCTATCTATGTAACCATACTAGTGTACATGCATTGAGTATTTATATATATCTAACATACACATTGGCAAATATATGTTGTGTTTATGATAGGAATCTGGCCTATATACCTATAAAATGAGTTGTAAGCATGTAGTGTGTTTTCCTGTTGAGGAAAAAGCTCCATAGATTCATGAAGGATGTTGTGAGAACTCTCGAAGAAATTGAGAGATCCTAGAGTCTTGAGTTGAAATATTCTTATCCAATCAAGCGCATTGGAAGACCTGGTAAAGAAATGGTATAACCTAAGGGATTGTGAGAAGTGAAGGGGGTACATTTGTTGTGTTGTGCAGGTTGTGGGGAAGAGAGTTGTAGGATTGGAACTGTTCAGGGAGTAGAACCTAGGTTTTGGGGTTGTTGTGTGTGGAGAGTGGATAACCAAGAGGGAAAAATATCCTTATGGATTCATAGCCTTGCCTCAGGGATGACCTGTTGAGAGGAAATGAACAAAAATTCCTATGGATGGGAGGTTCATCCTTTGTACGGAGCCAGTTGGTTAATTATTAACATATTAGTGTTATGTTGCTTTTATTTTCTTTATTCCACTATGGAAATGGTTTATATGTATGATGGGTTATTTTTTGTTGCTTGAACAGTTGCATTCATTGTTTTGATTATGATGCAGATGAATTTAGAATTATGGTATCAATTAAATGGTTAAATCTGGGTGTGATATGTAACTAGTAAGCTAGAAGAAACTATTTAGTAGAAAACCTTAATTTTAAGTGTCTATTTTGCATGTAATGTTTCTCAAATGGGATAGTGTCAGTTATAGAATTGTATTAGAGATTTTATTTCAAACAGTGGACCCATATGAACCCAAAACCAATGAAAATTTGGGCAAATTCATTGTTACAAATTTCGAGCTATGACCAATTTAGGGGAAAACAAAGAAAATTAAAGAGAAAACATCAAATTCGTGAGCAATTTTGAGTTTTAAATACCTTGAAATTGTTGAAGAGATGATATGGGGTATCGATCTACAAAGTTGAGGGTTAAAATTTGACTTGGAAGGTTGAAATTCATGTTTTAATGGCCATTCAAGAATTGGGAGAAGTTTGGTGGATTGATAGTTGAAATCACATTTGATTTTTAAATCAACGGTCATGATTCATTGTAAATAAATTTGAAACTTATAAGGTTTTTTAGAGTTTGGAAAGGTCTAGAATATTGATGATTTAGATTCATTTTTGGTAGTTTAGAAAATGGATCAAATCAACAGTTGAGATTCATTTTCAAAAATTTGGAAAATGGATCAAATCAATAGTTGAGATTTGTTTTTGGATGTTTGAACAATGGAGCAGACCCATGGTCAGATCAATAGTTTTGGTGAAGTGTTTTGTATACTAATGAAAATCGTGTATGGTCGATGGTCAAGTTAGTGGAATTGTTTAGGTGTTTTTGTATGCCAAGAGAAGTTGTCGATTTCCCATGAAGAAAAGAGGAGGATGGGTCATGTCATGTTATCCTCCATGTGTCATGCCAAATTATCTAGGTTGTCATGTCATCATTCACGTGTCATTCCACATCATCTTGGTTGCCACATCAGCCAACAAATGGTCAATGGTTGATGGTCAGGTCGGCTCTTTTAGTGATGAATCACTATTCGGTTGTCAAGGAAAGAGTCTGTGGTCGATGATCGGGTCGAAAATTTTGGTAGGTTGTTTTGCATGTTTAAAGGAAATCTTCAATCATCGATGGAACTCATGCCAATGGTCTAGATTGTTTCTACTTGGGTGATCAATGGTGGAGATTCATATGTGAGCTAGGAGAAGGATTAGAAAATCATTGGATAATATTAATCCTTATTTTGATATCAACGATTGATATTAAAGGAATGTTATAGAAGAAAAAAAAATATTTTTTCTATGATTTTTTCAAGTTTTCTAAGGTCTTCAACTTGCACGGGCATTTTGAGGCCTTAAACAACGTTTTTAGGGGTTCAAATTTTTGAAATTAAGTACCAAAGGTACCATATACCATTTTTGAAACTTAAATAAAAGAAATCAGTGAGAGGTTTCCAATGATCAATTATAATATTAAAACAAACCTCGCATATGAAAGTTACAACTGAAAAAGTGTAAGGTAAAATTTTAGCACCAGTTTACTTCCAAAGGGAATAACTCCTTGCTCTGAAGTCCATTTGGGGAACATGAGTATCTTGTGGAAAACCCATGGAATATATAATACAACCATGGAACCATATTTGGAATCTATATATCTAAGTGTGTATAGAGTGAGGGATAAGACACTTGTAGCATGTCGAGTTAAAAGTGGAAAAATAGTCAAAACTTTTGCGGGTTGTAACTATCGACCCGAGGCTTGGATGAAGGTGAAGTTTTGATGTATCATTGAGAAGGTATTCATGAGAATACCCAATTGAGATTCTGTCAAAATCCAAAAATATTTTGTGTAGGGATGCATGAACATATATAAAATTGCTAAGTTATGAGAAAGTGAAAAGGGGCAAATTTTTTGTTTCCAAATTGTTGCATTTTCAACTGGAGGATTCATTTGACAATATGAGAGTTGTTATGAATTTATTGTTGGAATTATTTTCTATGTTATGTAGAAAATTTTCCTTGGTTCCTGATAGATTTACATATGTAAGTGGAAAAAGTTGGTGTTTGAGATTATTTGCGCTAGGGAGAAAGGTGCATAAAAAAGGGGTAAATTGTCAATATTCAATCAACTATAACTTTTTGCTTAGTTCTCACAATTGAGAAAAAAAGTAGTAATTGGAAATATATTATATAGGAGAATATATATATCCACTCACAAATTATTTATGATCCAAAGGATCCTCAAGGATTTAGAAGGAAGGTGATTGATGGACTTGAAGGAAATCATTGTGTAGAATGGGAATTTCAGGATGCCATAAAGTTTGGATCATAAACTAGATTGAAGCATGAGTATGGTAGTCAAAAAGGTAATCCATAGGAAAACTTGTAAGAATATATAATTTATAGAGGGGAGAATTGTGTTGCTCCATAAATTTGCAGGAGAAAGTGAAATTGGATTCTCTAGACCATGTAACTACTCAATGTGAATATTTTTCCAAATAATGTCAAAAATTGGAGAAACTTTCCTAGATGATAGAGGTGAGTGCTAGAGGTGATTGATGGGTAAGGAAGAGTATTGAAACTTATTATAGTTCCTATTCATAAGTTTATAAGAAAATTTGCAGTGAAATATCCTAGAAAAATAAAAAGGGGTTGAGCTTATTAATAGGGCACTGTTAATAAGTAGAGGAGGACTCAAACATGGAGTTTTGTGTGAAGGGATTTCTAGAAACAGGATAAGATTCCACAAATAGGGACTGTGTGGTTGTATTCCAAATTAATCATAGGGTCCATTGGATAAGGAAAAAGGTCAAGATTGAACAATTGGTTGAAGCATCAAAGAGCCACAGAGGAAAGTGTAGTTTTGAAGAGTAAGTGATGAAAGGTTAAAAAATACCTTAGGAAGAGCATAGAAATATTACTATTCAAATTATATAGATTATGAATGGATTGGAACAGGAGAATAAAAATAAATTCTTACATGAAAATGAAGTGAGTAGATGAATAATGCTAGTGCATGAACAAGGTGTTAAGGATGAATCCATACCCTTAAAGGTAGAAATATAGTGAAGGATACAAATCTTGCCATGGGAGAAGGAGAAAGGATATCATGAGATGAGGTGTGACTCATGGGTGGATTATTCATCTCTATGTGCAAGCATAAGAATGCAAGAAGAAGTAATTGTTAGATATAATTTAACATTTCTTTTCTAAAGTATTAAGAGTAAAAAGGTTTTCTCTATTATGGAAATAGTGTGTAGTGGAAGCAGGGTACATGAGAAAATGGTGGGATGCAACATTCCATTTGGATTAGACTGGTATTGAGTCTCCAATCAGTTCTTGGAGCACTATTATGTTCCTCGGAAGGATAATAACATTAGATTCACTTCATTTATTTATAATATACCTTTTTCCATTCTTTTAAAGACTTGTCCTACCTTTTTAGACTCCATTTTGCTTCTTGTAATAGTTTCCCATAGAAACTATACAGTTCCTGTAGAACTATAGGGTTTAGACAATAGAAACCTCATGTAGGTCTATTTTAGCTTCAAATTCCAACTTAGCTTAATCTTCTTTTCCTTAAAGAATCAATAAAAATAAAAGGACATTTATATTGATATTGATCAAAGGTTTATCTTGCTTTATTGATGTATTAGTGTAACTTTACTTCCATTACAAGTTTTGTCATAGTTTCAGAGGTTTACTTCTATTACATTTGTTTTCGTCATAGTTTAGATTGTATTCAGATTTTTTATTTAGTTTAACTTTATTTATTCAATACTCTTTAATGCATTTAGAATAATTCCATTTCATGTAATCTAAGTTAGTTGTACTTTCAATTTGGTGTGTTTCCTTCAAGCATTTAGTTTAGAGATATTTTATGTCACTTTATTTTTCTGAACATATTTATCCTTTGATAAATATCAAACCTTTTCTAATGATAAATATCATACTACACGTACACTGCATAGCACCTCTTAAGTTTGTATGAACCTTGGGTAGAAAACTAAAGTAGGAAACCAAGGGTACAGTAAATCATTATTGCTATTCATGGGACCATCAGGTGTTAAAGTACTTTTTGGAGCCATGTGGAATAAAAATAATAATACTCCTTTATTTTATCTTTATCACAAATTTTTAATCACCAAAAAAATATCTTCCAATAAAAATGTATGCCAATTGTAAGTTACATACCTTTTGAAGCGTTAATTTGAAGTATGTATGGATGGATGACATTTTTCCTAATGTATCAATGGAATTGGAACCCTTCTTAGTCTGAAATTTCATCTCATAGTACTCTGATATGATGTTTTTAAATTCCCAAAAAATTCATAGTATGCACCTTCACTAATAAAAGGTTATAGCACAAATACCAAAATGTTGTGTTTAAGACTAATTTCAGAATTAGTAAAAAATCCCAACTTCCACAAGATATATATCACAAATTGTAATGATTAAATTTATGAATTTTTTTCCAAATGTAATTCACTTCGTCTCCTTAGGATTGTGAAAAGTTCATATTTTGGAACTTCAATGAAATTCATTTATAACTAAAATAAAAATATGGCTTGTTTTAGACTAATTTTAGGACAAGTCACTAAGACCAAATTCTACAGAAGATATATCTAAAATATAATGACCCAAAACATACAATTTGTATTAGATTTACTTTTCCATGTTGTTTCATTTCCACAAAATTTCACTATCTAAAACTTGCAAAAAATGCTATAAAACAAATTCCCAAGATAACTCCTTTAAAATTGATTTCAGAATGAGTCAAAAACCCTATATTCCATAGGCTTTATCTCTAAAATACTATATTCCATAGGCTATTCTTAACCATTGAAGTTGATTTCAAGATTACTTTTCTACAAAGGTCTTACAGGACAAACAATTGTCACAAATGTTTCTCTTAAGTTTTAGGAAGTAAAATCAAGTGCATCTGGAAAATTCATCAATGAAAGTTAAGAAATACTTGGAACCAAAAAAGAAAGGAGAATAAAGTGGACCAAAAAAGTCACTATGAAAAATACACAAAGGGGTTGAGCCATGCAAAGAGAAGTGTTTTTCAAAAATGTTCTAATGATGTTTTCCAAGAACGAAACTAAGACAAACACCATCTCTATAAGAAACAAGAGGAAGAATAGTCACCATCTGTTGAATACATAGTTGTTGCAATGAATGATAACTTTGATGAACAAAATGTTCATGCCAAAGTTTTATCAATTCATCACTATGAGTAATAAAAACTCATGGAAGAGATGATGACCCAAAGTTTTCAACCTTGTAAAACCTAGTAATATCATCAACAATTCAAGTATAAAGAACATGTTGAGGATATTTTAGATCCTTGATTACAAATTGGTGAGGCGAAAAATCTATGGTTTTACCTTCACCTAAGTGAGTGACTTGATATACTAATAGAATGTTGGAGGAAATACTTGGAACACATAATACATATTTGAAATGACCATCATGAACCTAAATTGTTGTAGACCCTATAACAATAAGGGATCTATCATCACCAATAAATATTTTCTTAGTTTTACATTCATTTAGAGCATAAAATATGGATTAATCCTTATGCATATGATAATATGCTCTAGAATCAATAAGCCACTCATCAAAAGAAGAGGTTGAAGTTGAATTGAAGGAGAAAATAGAAGCCTAAAGTGCATGTCCATTAGAAGAAGAATAAGTAGTGTTGATACTGAGAGGGGGGTGAATCAGTATCAAGTACAATTTAAAAACCTTTTTAAAATTATACTTAAACCATTCAATTATTTCCAATGAGCAATGAACAATAGTATAAGAGTTACACCAGTACACCACAATACACCATGCACAATATATGAGAAACAATCAATAGTTTTTGTTCAAGGGAAGTAATGACTTCCAAAGGTAGCTACAGCTTCCAAATGTAAAGGGAGGGATAAACCTCCAAGAGGAAGATACAATCCTCCAATATAAAGAGAGATTTGAACTCTCTATCCTTGCCCCTTCCTTCCACCCAAGAATATATGAGAGATAATAAAACTTTATTCAATTCTGGTCTATTCAGAAGACTGAACTTGTACAGCATGCCCTGCGCTCAATATTTAACATCTGATTCTGAAACTCGCACAAAAGAAACTACAGTCCGTACTCTTTCCAATGGAAGTGGTCCCACTGCATTTGGAGTCTGTATGAAAACGTTATGACTGTTTTACCCAAAACACCTTAGAACACAACACCAAAAGACTTCATCCTCCCTTCAAATCCGGCCTTCTTTTACTTCTTCTTCTCTCTAAAATTCGACTTCTATCAAATGAATGTATAATGATGTTTATTTATACCATTTATGTCACTTCCTTTTAACATTAGGGACGACCTGACACTTTCTTATTTTGTAATTCTTTTCTTTAATTATCTTCAGGGCCTACATGTACAATT
>ML790301.1:52892-75822 GCA_009831015.1 Picea engelmannii | reverse complement strand
AAAAAGGAATATTATATTAATATTCCTTAAAGTATAAAGTATGGATAATTATTTTATCCTAAGTTGTAAGTGTTAGTACTAAGAGTCACAGTTTGACTACTAAAGTGTAAGCTCATCACCCATTAGAATGTAAAAGAAATTTTTTTTTTTGAATAGGTGGATCAACAAGATGGATAAAGAAAGAGAGAGGGAAACAAACTGCAGATCAGTAGGCTACACCAATCGGCAATGGAGTCACAAACATCCCACTCATCTAAGGCACAAAATATGCTTAACAGAAAACAAGATTATATGTTGATAGGTGGAAGAAATGAAGAAGGAAAGCATAAGATAGAATGTTCAGTAAATAGAGATCCTCTCAATTCAATGAATCAACAAATAATTGAATATAAACAATGACTGATGGGAAAAATACAACGGATCCTCTGTTGCTTAGGGATCCATAAATAATTGACATCCTTTGATCCTCAAATATGAAATATATTCAAATAATAAGAAATATAAAAGAAGAGTTACAATCTGAAATCAAAGCTCTCATGAGTATCGAATAGCAATAATGCTTACAATCCTAAAATGCCCATAGGCTTACAAATGAACACACAAAAAAAATTTCATATTCCTACTCTCTCTAGCCTCTCTTGGCTCATTCCTCTCTTCTCCAAGAGATATCTCCTTCGTTAAATAGAAAATAGCATCCAAATAAACTTATGAGGTCTAATCCCATCTCCTCCATAAGATTCTAATCCTAGGAGATAGGTGGCAACAATCAAAGAGACAAAAGTCCAACAAACTACTGATTTTCAGGAATTTGTTGGAAGTCATTAATGAAATGTATCCTCCTCATTGCATGAGGCCTTTGCTAGAGATAAATCTTAAGTGAAGGTGTCCCTTGACATCTAAATTATCCTTGAGAAGTCATTCAAACTCTCCTTCACATGTGGCAACCTCCCAACAAGGTGAATATCAAAACTGTGACCGCTACAAGAAATTAGTATGCAGCGCCACTGTGTAGAGTACATAGTGCCTACTTCTATATCAAATATCTATCAAACAAAAACAAATTCTGAAAAAATTAGAGAGGTTTTTTTATTTGGAATGTTATTAACAAAAACCTCCTCCATTTTTCAAAAACACATCATCAACTTCTCATAACCCAAATTTTAAATTAGTGACTCAAAACTGGCAGAATAACTCTACACAATTTAGCCTTTACCAGAATAGTACACAGTGCCTATAGGTAGCACAAAAATGTGTTTCTGCATGAAATTTGGTAGCATAAATCCATGGGTGCTTTGATGCTTGAACTTGGATATTGGGAATAACTCAATATAATTTCAATTTTCCCCAAAACAAATAAAAATGTCATAACAATTGTATTCATTTTCCAAAATGACCAATGAAATGCACATTTTGTTCTCTGTGAAATATTAGGTAGCGCATGTAGGTAGCGCCACTTATGCAACGTTGGGTCATAAACCAATCTTTTGTTAACATAGGATCCATGGGGGATAGAGTCCTCCTGTGAGTCTGTAAGAACTCTTGTAGTTTCAGTGCCTTATCCTTTGGGCTTGTGGCGTCATGCTCTTCAAACTTTAACCTCTACAATATTCTTTGATCTATGACCTTCAGCTGAAACTAAATGAAAATGAAAACTAAAACTAACAAAATGATGAAAACAATGCTTGTCCAACAAGCTTATTGCACACACCTACTCTAATTATTGGGAAACTGAAGCTTTCAAGTGACATGAAATAACCAATGAAGCCATTTCATCATTTATTCAACTGTTTGAAGCTTTGAAATGTGCTTCCTTAAGCACCAGAGATAATTCTTACTTGAAGGCACACTAAATAAACCTTTGGAAATACACTTTACATTGAAGAAATCAATGATCCTAGGCCCACTTTCTTCTTGCAGGAAAGCTGCAAATGGATCCTGAAAAACATCATCAATACTTGCCCCTACAACATTGCTTTGTGTAAAAAGGAAAAGTGTTGTATTAGGTCCTTCCTCCACTGTTCTTGGTTGTTGTATGTCTTGCTGATTTTCTTATTCATCCTCAATGCATATGGCCTTGGTCCACTCGTAGTCATGAGGTGTATTAGGAAAAAGGCTTAGTGGTGCTTCTATTTCTTTAATTTCAACCTTTCTCATATGATCACATGGCAATTGATCCTGGCTTCTTGATGAAACTGAGCATGTGTCTTCAACAGGAATAGGGGGTTGATAGGGAAGTTCATCACAATTAAAAGTTCTTGGGAAACTAAATTATTCTATCTTATGTTCGGATTGTAAGGGATATTCATCATAGCTTGGTTTATGGTCCCAATTTCTCAGTTTTTCACCTTCTAAACTTAGATTAGCATCTTTATCTTCTTTTTCAGAAACAAAAATATGACATGAGGGCTGAAACAAGTTATTGTTTCTTTGATGGAAAGGGTACTTCTCTGATATAAGATATTCAATAGAATTCTCATGGAAATCATCTTCATAATCATCATACAAAGGTGAATCAATGACCATTTGACTATTAATGGCTGAGGGAATTAGTGCAATAGCTGGGACAACTGGTTGTTCAAGGAAAACATCCACATAGTCATCAAAACTTGGAAAAGCATGGCACATTGGTTCATTAACAATAGGTGGGAATGGTAAGATATGAATTCGGTCATGACAAGCTGCAACACTATGCTCATGATGAAATAAATCTGAATCTAAGATGACCTCTTGACTTAAAGAATCAAGAAAAGGAGGAGATAAGGAAATGATGGATTGTCCATATTGATCTTTCTCTTGGGGACCTAGATTTTGACTTGAATGATGGTTTTTTTATTCAAATTTAGGAAAAGCATTTTGAAACTCATCATATAAGTTATTCTCTCTATAATCATCCCCTTCACCATCACTACTAGAGGAATCACTTGTTGAATCTTGAATATATGATGCATACCCCTCACAACAATTCTCAAAAAGTCTTTCAAATTGATAAATTATCTTGCAATGAGAATAACAAAAATCATGAAAGTCCTTCAAAGAGGAAATACTAGAAGCAGGGAGTGTTCTATACCATTGCCTTGCATCGCCTTCCAATGAATACATGAACATTTTCATCAATATATCTTCATGATGGATGTCAAGTTGTTGCATCAAAGCATGAAATTCATGAACATGCTTCAAAGGGTTGTCATCATCACCTTCATAAAATATGGGCAACATATCTTTCCATTCATCAATTTGAGGAACAAGATGTGGATAACCATCTATGGCTGAGAAATTGAGTGGGGAAAACCTCCTGGATAGGATACCATTTATAGCCATTTGATTTTTCTAATCCCTAGTGGAGTCACCAACATATTCTGAACAATGGAGTCACCATGGTGAATGTGCAGTCTTGAAGGTTTCCAACTTCAGTCACCATCTAAAGCTAGAGTTTTGCAATGCCATTCTTCCTAGGGAGCTTTTCAATATGCTCAAATCCATCCCCAACAATAGCGCCAAAAATGTTGGTACTGAAAGTCACACTTTGACTACTAAAGTGTAAGCTTAGCACCCATCAGAATGTAAATATAACTTTGGTTTTGAATAGGTGGATTAGCAATATGGATAAAGAAAGAGAGAGGGTAGAAAACTATATATCAGTAGGCTACACCAATGGGAAATGGAGTCACAAACATCCAACTCATCTAAGGTACAAAAGGTACTTAATAGAAAACAAGATTATATGTTGATAGGTGGAAGAAATGAAGAAGGAAAACATAAGATAGAATGTTCAGTAAATAGAGATCCTCTCATTTCAATGAATCAACAAATACTTGAATATAAACAATGTCTGATGGGAAAAATACAACAGATCCTCTGCTGCTTAGGGATCCATAAATCATTGACAACCTTTGATCCTCAAATATGCAATATATTCAAGTAAGAAGAAATATAAAAGAAGAGTTATGATCTGAAATCACAACTCTCATGAGTCTCCAATAGCAGTAATGCTTACAATCCTAAAAAGCCCACAGGCTTACAAATGAACACACATGGAAAACTACCTATTCCTACTCTCTCTAGCCTCTCTTGGCTCATCCCTCTCTTCTCCAAGATATATCTCCTTCCTTAAATAGAAAATAGCATCCAAATAACCTTATGAGGTTGAATCCCATCTCCTCCATTGGATTCTGAGCCTAGGAGATAGGTGGCAACAATCAAAGAGGCAAAAATACAACATACTGTTGATTTTCAAGAATTTGTTGGAAGTCATTAATGAAATGTCTCCACCTCATTACATGAGGCCTTTTTGGAGATAAATCTTAGTTCCAGGTGTCCCTTGACATCTAAATGATCCTTGAGAAGTCATTCAAACTCTCCTTGACATTTGGCAACCTCCCAACAAGGAAAATATCAAAACCGTGACCACTACAGAAAATTAGTATGCAATGCCACTGTGCAAAGTACACAATGCCTAGTTCTATATCCAATATATCTCAAACCAAAAAAAATTCTGAAAAAATGAGAGAGGTTTTTGTTATTTGGAACGTTATGAAAAAAAACCTCCTCCAGTTTCAAAAATACATCCTCAAATGCTCATAACCTAAATTTTAAATTAGTGACTCAAAAATGGCAGAATAACTCTGCACAATTTAGCCTCTGCCAGAATATTACAGAGCACCTATAGGTAGCACACGACTGAGTTTCTACATGCAATTCGGTAGGATAAATCCATGGGTTCTTTGATTCTTCAAATTGGATATTGGGAATAACTCAATATAATTTCAATTTTCCCCAAAACAAATAAAAATCCCATAACAATTGTATTCATTTGCCAAAATGAATAATGAAATGCAGATTCTATTCTATGTGAAATATTAGGTAGAGCCACTTATGCAATGCTAAGTCATAAGCCAATCTTGTGATAACATTAAACATGGGGACAAGTGGGACAAACTAGTCCTCAACATGACAAGTCTCAAGTTGGGGGCATGCATACATATAGTTTGGACATACTTCATTTGAGGGGGATCCATTCATTCATTCGATCATAATTCACTCACTCATTTAGTTTTCCTCCATACCTTCCTATACATATATCCATAGTTGTACCTATATTCGTACCCATACATGTATATGTACCTGGTTAGCTTCAGAGTTGGACTGAAAAAGCGAGTTATCAAGCCCATGGGATATTGAAGAGGTGGGTTGTCAGACCCATGAGAAATTTCTCTCTGGGTGAGAGAATTGTTGGGACAGCTACATGGCTCTGGGACTTCCTGTCTGACCTATTTTTGAAGCCCCGTAAGGGAAGTGGGGTAGTCGAGGAACTGTTGAGTAGAGAAGGGGAACACTTCATGGGGTGGGACAAGCATGTGGGAAATGAGGGACTATAGGACATTATTTTGAGTTGGCACCTATGACGGAGTCTTTCCTATTTTCTGTGATACATCAACCTGGTTAGGAATCCCTTTACTTGGGTGGAGTTTAGTCCCTTCTCGGGGTTGACCCACTGTTGAGAGTGATGAGCAGTGTGGTCGAAGGCTGGGAGGTTCGTGGAAGGTATGCACGCATTTGGTGATATTTTTACCATGTTATGTGTCAATTGTGTGTTAAATTACATGCTACATTATTATTTATGGGTTTCTCTTGTGTGTGGTTTATACATGTCTTTATATTTATGGGCATTTCCTGTCTATTCTCCATGTATATGTTTACTATTATTTCCGTATGAATCATTTCAGTTATAGAATGTATTTTTCTTTTTTAAGTTTTATACATAAAGTTCCGCAAGAGGTTCTTTATGTATATGTTTTAATTTGCATACAGTTCGATTTTTTTTTATGTGGCATAGCCTAGTTGGATGTTGGGGATGTTACAATATGGTAGAGGAGCATGGAATATTTTTGGTGGCATGACCCAAATTGGGTGGTCGGGTATGTTACAATATGGTATCATAGATCTAGTTTTCAATATTGAGCCTCGATGGGCTGAGAAAGTGGAATTGAATTGAAACTTCACAGAGAATTGATTTCGAAGTGGACAAATTTCAAGTTACACAACGACCATGTTAAGAACCAAATATCAATATAGCATAGAAAAACCTCAGAAAAAGTACTCAATGCCTTGAAAAAGAGATAATTTCATATAATAATCCTTTTCGAGGGGGAAACCTCCTTTTACCCCACTTAAATTTTCAAGTAAAAGATGATTCAAAATGAAAATGTCTCCTTGGTATATATAGGAGACTAGGAGGTATATTTACAACTAATGGCCTAAAGCTGACATAAATAAAATAACATTACTAATATAATATACAACAATTAAGGGGTAATGAGCCAATCTTAGGGATTAACATGCCCCTCCCCTTGAGACAAGTGTTGTCCGCAACACTTGAGTAACTCTGGATGTTTCCTACATTTAATGAGATACTCTGAAATGGATCTATTCCTCAGCTGGTGAATTCTTGTGTCAGTGATGGCTTCAAGCTCCAATATCATTTTTCCTTCCTCTTCAAGTTCTAGAAATATAGTTTGAACTAGGATCTTTTCGCCTATAACCTTCTTTAAGCATGAAACATGGAAAACTGGGTGTACTCGTGAAGATGCAGGCAACTCCAATTTGTATGCCATAGTACCAATCTTTTGCAACACCTTATAAGGGCCATAGTACTTTGGTGATAATTTATTATCGTTCTTGTCTTTCTTGATGGACATTTGTTTGTATGGTTGTAGTCTTAAAAACACCCAATCCCCTACTTCAAAACTTATTTCACTATGATGTTGATTTTCTTGTTGTTTCATGTGATTTTGTGCCATGGTCAGGTTGTCCTTTGCGATTTGGAAAACTTGTTGTTGATTCTAGATGTGATATTCCACTTCTTGAACCTTAGATTTTTCTTTTAGAGAAGAAGTGATGGAAGCAGGGTGGTATCCATAAAGTTCCATAAATGGTGTCATTTTTATTGCAGTATGAAAGAAGTGTTATACCACCTTTCTACCAAGGGTAACCATTTGAACCATTGTGTTTGTTTATCAGAGACAAAGAAATGAAGGTAGCCTTCCAGAAATTTGTTCACTATCTCAGTTTGTCCATCAGATTGAGGATGATAGGATGAGCTATGAGCCAATTGACTACCCAAACAAGAAAATAATTCTATCCAAAAATGTCCAGTGAAGATGGGATCTATGTCACATACAATAATCTTTGGGCTTCCATGTAGATTTTGTATTGTCTCCATGAATGCGGTGGAAATTGTACTTTCTTTGAAGGGATGAGAGAGTGCACAAAAGTGTACATACTTGGTCAGACTATCAACAATCACCATGATGACACTCTTTCCTTCAGACTTTGGTAACCCTGTGATGAAATCCATGGAAACCTCCTCTCAGCACTGACTTGGGATGGATAATGGTTGTGAAAGACCTGGGGTCTTAATTGTTTCCACCTTATTTTGTTGGCAAACCAAACATTCTGCCACAAACCTTTGAACATTAGTTTTAAGGCCATCCCAAAAAAAATCCTTCTTCACTCTATGGTAGGTTTTCAAAAACCTGAGTGCCCTCCTACTGGAGAGGTGTGCAATTCCAATAGTACCTTTTGTTTGAGTTGGGATTTCTTACATAAATATAAGTGATCTTTGTACCATAGTGAATCATTTTTCCATGTAAATGTATATGATGCACTGGAATCCTGTTGCAACCTTTGAATGAGAGTCCACACTTGTTTTTCATTCTTCCATTCATCCGTTGCTTCTATTATCCAATCGGGTTGGATGATCGAGATAGCATAGATAAAGGCCTCAACATCTTCATCCTTTCTTGAGAGTGCATCTTCCACAACATTTTTCTTCCCCTTTTTATAGATGATTTCAAAATCATAACCCAATATCTTGGTTACCCATTTTTGTTTTTCTCTTGAGGATAGTCTTTGTTCCAAGAAGTATTTAAGATTATCATGATTTGTTTTGACCTCGAAGTGCCTACCTATTATGTAAGGATGCCATTTATTCAATGCATGTAGTATTTCCATCATTTCCTTCTCATAAATGGGTTTGTGTAAGTCGTTTCCCTTGACTAGTCGACTTTCAAAAGCCAAGAGCCTTCCTCCTTGCATTAGGATAGCACCAATTCCATTTCTTGAGGCATCACATTCCACAATAAAGGTTTCTGTGAAGTATGGAATGGTCAAGACAAGAGATTTACACATCAACTCTTTAAGTTGTTGAAAAGATTTAGTTTCCTCTAGAGTCCATGAAAATGCATCCTTCTTAGTTAGTGTCATTAAGGGTCCTGCTATTCTTCCATAGTTCCGAACAAACTTGCAGTAGTAACCTGTCAAACCCAAAAATCCTTTAATATTCCTTAATGTTTTGGGAATCGACCAGCCCATCATAGATTTAATCTTGTTAGGGTCTACCTTGACACCTTCATGAGATACAATATGACCCAAATACTCTACCTCCTTTACTCCAAAGAAACATTTGGATGGTTTGGCATGTAGTTGTTGCTCCTTTAGTAGTTGTAGCACCTTGTCAACATGTCGCACATGATCCTCCCAAGACTTTCTATAGATTAGTATATCATCAAAAAATACTAACACAAATTTTTGAAGGAAGGGAATGAAAATGGAATTCATCAACCCTTGGAATGTGTAAGATGCATTTGTAAGGCCAAAAGGCATGACCAAAAATTCATAATGGCCTTCATGAGTTCGGAATGTTATTTTTGGGATATCTTCTTCCTTCATTATGATATGATGATACCTTGAATGTAGATCCAATTTTTTGAAATGGATTGCTCCATGTAGTTCATCTAACAATTCATTAATGACGGGAATGGGAAACTTACCTTTAATAGTGATCTTGTTGAGCTCTCTATAATCTAGTCACATAGACCATGAGCTATCTTTCTTGAATACCATTACCACTGGTGCAGAGTAAGAACTTTGGCTAGGTCTAATATTGTCAGCCTCTAACATTTCTTCAACCATGCACTCAATTTCACTCTTCTGGGCGTAAGGGTATCTATATGGCCTGATGTTAGGAGGAACACTCCCAGGAATTAGGTGAACTTCATGATCATGATTTCGAGTAGGTGGAAGACCTTTGGGAATATCTTCAAATAATTTGGAATGATTATCAATGATCCTTTGGAGATCTTGAGGAATAGATGGCTTAGATGTTTTAACATCTAGTGAGCATAGTTTTTCAATAACGCCTTGATGCCTGTTTTTCAATAATTTTGTCATGTTGTTAGAGTTTATCACCTTACCCGGTTTCCCTGTGATACCTCTTAACTCAATTTCTTTTCGTTGCAATGAAAATGTCATGAAAAGTTCTTGAAAATTAAAAGCCATTGTTCCTAATGATTGTAACCATTGGATTCCTAGTACAACATCTGCACCACCCATGGGTAGAGTAAAATGCATGCGAAATATTATCGTGTGACACAAAAATTGTGTCCAACTCGTAATAGTGCATGAACCCAAATTTTTCATGGTGGATATTGGTGCACGACATAAAAGTAGTGTGCACCAGTTATTGGCACGACATAGATATGATCCGCATTGGTTATAGGTGTGTGGAGTATGCACTACCTTATGGTGTTGTTGTGCATGCTAAATATGGGTTTACAAGTTAAAAAAATTCCCCTCAAAGTCATTTGGATGGTATACAACAACAGAAAACCAGTGAATTTCTATCAAATTTTATATTGTTTGAAGGTCATCTTTTTGCAGTGTGTTTTTGAGGCCCAAAACAACATTTTTATCTATTCAAAAACCCTAAGAGAAGAGTGTACCAAGGTACACTCTATCTCTGTAGCTCAAATGAAAGATCCTGGAGTGAGCCTTCTAATGGTGTAAATTGTTTGTCAATCAGAGCTATTAGGAGGAAGCTACAGGTGTTGGGCCCTTCATGTTTTAGTAAAAATAAGTTGCGCAAGAAATAGTATAGTCCCAGTTTTACTTAGCAAGTTGTGCAATCCACAAAGGAGCTCGACAACAGATCAAGGGAGAAAAAAAAAGTGGTTAGAGAGACAGAGAAACACCAGCAAGGAAATATAAGTTACAAGAGGACAAGAACAAGAAATCATGTGAAGTATCAAACAAGAAAATCCCAATGAGATTATATATACGAGATGTATATGATTGTACAGGGTTATATGGTGTACATGGCATTACCATTCAATCCAACTAGGTTCTGTTATTGTAATTAATATCCATTTTTTGGAAAAGGGTAGATATACTCTGACAAATGAGCTCGGAGCTAGAAAGGATTGTAACAGAGTAATGACTTGTATCTATTGGATTGTATCTGAGAAACTCTTGTGATGATAATATACAGAAACACCTAAAATTTTGAAATATTTTTTCTAATTCTCTATCTGTGTTTATGAATTTTCATTTTACTTTACTTCTTCATGCCCGATAAGAAAAATATGTTATAGTTGTTTGCAAATGTTGTCGTAAATATTTTGTCTTTACTATTAGTCATGAATGGGTTCATATCTGCTACTTGTTATTTCATCTTACGCAAAAATATGGTGAATCTTGAAGATTCTGGAGATCTAGCTCAGTATTCTCCTTGCCCTTCCCTATCTTCTTGTCTTGATTGCACTTCAAGTGAGACTTCCTCTCTCTAGACAAGATGAAAATTCTAGTTCTCTAGACTACTCGGTACCTTTTATTGGTAACCTAAGAAGGACCCTGGTCTGATCAACATTGTGCCAACAACAGGACAAATAGTGGAGGGAAAATTTTAATACCCAACTAACTTCAAAAGGCCATAAATTTCTTCTTTGGAATCAGATTGAGGCAGAGGAGGAGTCTATGGAAAGCTATTGAACCATAGGAAATAGTCCTAGATATGAATTGAAATTATGGGCAAGCAATACTACAGTCCCAGTTTTACTTAGCAAGTTGTGCAAGCCACAAAAGAGCTGGACAAGAAAGCAAGGGAGGAAACAAAAAGTGGTTAGAGAGACAAAGCAACACCAGCAAGGAAAAATAAGTTACAACTGGACAAGAACAAGAAAGCATGCAAAGTATCAAACAAGAAAATCCCAATGAGCTTATATATATGAGATGTATATTATTGTAAAGGTTTAGATGGTGTAGAAAAGATTACCATTCAATCGAATTAGGTTATGTTATTGTAATTAATATCCATTTTTGGGAAAAGGATAGATATACTCTGAGGAATGAGCTCGGAGCTAGAAATGATTATAACAAAGTAATGACTTATATTTGTTGGATGGTATCTGAGAAACTCTTTTGATGATAATATACGAAAAGACCTAAAATTTTGAAATATTTTGTCTAATTCTCTATCTATGTTTATGAATTTATATTTTACTTTACTTCTTCATGCCTGATAAGAACAATATGATATATTTGTTTGAAAATGTTGTCGCAACTCTGTTTCCTTTAGTATTAGTTATGAATGGGTTCAGATATGCTACTTGTTAGTTCATCTTGTGCAAGACTATGGTGAATATTGAATATTTTGGAGATCTACCTAAGTATTCTTCTTTCCCTTCCCTATATTCTTGTCTTGGTTGTGCTTGGTATGAGACTTATTTTCTCTAGAGAAGATGAAAATGCCAGCGCTCTAGACTACTTGGTACCGTTTGTTGGTAATATAAGAAGGACCCTAGTCTGATCAACTTTGCGCCAACAAAATGGTTTCATTTTCGGGACCTTCATTAAAAGGGAACTTGTAGGGAGAATGCTTCCATGGATTCACTTATCCAATATTCATGAGTGGTGGGCGAAAAATTGCGATGCCTTCATATGGAAAGAAGCGGAGATGCGAGGAAAATATTTTAGAGATACATGGGAGGTTGTCTTTTACTAAGAAAGATTGAGTGACCAGTACAATATATTTTGGGTTAAGTTTTCAGAAGAACTTTTCCACTGGATAGATAGGCTCCAAGAAGCTCAGGAATTCCAAGAATGATTCAAGAAGACTTGTGGTTGGGATACATAAAAAATTGTAATGCTTCATCAGTTGGATCATCTGGTAATATGGGTGATCGATTTCTGAGTCAATACAACATTGGAAGGATACATTATCAATTGTTCAGCTGAGAATCACCAATATGTTTCATGGGAAAAAATGGATTTCGAGAAATGTGCAAGGGGAATATTGTTGAGATAAATCCCCCTGTGGATTAAGGTTTTCTTGATGGAAGAGGGGATGTTGACTATGTCCCTGATTGATATGGCAACCTAAACACCCTTGCTTGGGGTGGATTGAGGTTGGGGTGGAATCATGGCCTGAGAGAGGGGAAAGGGTTTTTTGACAAATGGGGGAGCAGAAAGAAATGGACTCAAGGGATGATAGAGCCTTGAAAAGAGTCTCCATAGTTGAGAATTGGTGGTGTGGTAAGATAAATAAAGTAGTGAAATATTCCAAGAAGTTGTGGAAAGAATTTGGACCAAGAGAAGTCGAGGAAGGGTAGAAGGAAAAGTTGTGAAAGATGAGAAGACAAGAAATATTGGACAGTTGAAGATTAAGTGTAATACCCCCAGGCCTAACACCAAATCTAAATGTAAATGCAAATGTACTTAATTCGGTGATCTATTTGATATAATTTTTGTATGCACCTTCCATGGTATAGTGCACACATGTACTGTGCACTAAAATGATGAAGTGTGCACATTCTAGGATACTGCGTGCAATAAACTTAAGTGCACATGATTTTAAGGCCAGGGAACCTTTGTGTATATGTTGTCTTTTATAGGTTGGTGAGATAGTTACTATAAGCTAGGAGTCTTATGTGTTGAATTATGTGGGAGAGCCTATATGTTAAAGGCTAGTGAGCCTATTTTTGTATATGCCTTATCATTAATATAAAATACATCGTTGTGTGTAGCCCAACCATGATAAAAGAGTATGGGGGAGTAAACTCCACTAGTTAGGAAAGGGGGGGATAAAAGTTAAGGAAAAGGGATAAGTTAGGGAGCTTAAGACAAAAAGGAATATGATATCAATATTCCTTAGAGTATAAATTATGGATAATTATTTTATCCTAAGTTCTAAGGATGGGGAAAAGTGGGCCAAAGTAGCTCCCAACATGACAAGTATCAAGTTGGGAACATGCATACATATAGTTTGGAATTAGTTCATTTTCCCAACCCTGCCATCATCAATCACTCACTCATTCAATTTTCCTCTATACCTTATGGTCACTATACTTGTACCTGTATTCATACCCATACATGTATCTATACCTAGTTATCTTCGGAGTTCGACTTAAGAAGCGGGTTTTCAGGTCCATGGGATATGAAGAGGCAGGTTGTTAGGCCTGTGACCAATTTCTCTCTCGATGAGAGAATTTTTGGGAATTGAGTGCCAAACTACAACTATAGGGCTCAGAGACTTCCTTTCTAACCTATTGTTGAAGCTATGGAAGGGAGGTGGGGAAGCTGAGGGATTGTTGAGAAGAGAAGGGGCACACTTCCTAGGGTGGAATAGGCATGTGTGGAATGAAGGACTATAGGTTATTAGTTTGATTTGGCACCTGTGACAGATTCTTTCCTGTTGTCTCAAATACATCACCCTGGTTAGGAATCCCTTTACCATGGTGGATTTTAGTCCCAGATCGGGGGTAACCCATTGTTGAGAGTGATGAGCAATGTGATCTAAAGTTGGGAGGCTCGTAGAAGCTCTGCACACAGATGGTGATATTCTTACCAAGATAAGTGTTAATTGTGTGTTAATTTATATGGTGCATTATTATTTATGTGTTTATTTTTATGTTTTTTCCTATGTGTGGTATATACCTGTCTTTATATTTATGGGTATTTCCTGTCTATACTGCATGTATATGTTTATTGTTATTTCCATATGAATATGTGCATTTACAGAATGTAATTTCCTGTTTAAAGTTATATATTTAATTCTTCAAGATTTTATGTGTGCATATGTTTTTATTTGTATACAATTCGCCCAGTTGGATGTTGGGGATGTAACAATATGGTCTCAAAGCTTAAGTTTTCAACATTGAGCCTGGATGGGCTTGTTGGAGTTACCTCACACATACCTAGGATTTATTTTTCCTAAGGTTTTTATTTTTTCATTATTCATAATTAGTCATTATCCAATCTCCTATATTTTAGGAGAGAATATTCCACCTGGAGAATATTCTCTTTCAGTTCACACTTCAATTTGACTAGTTGAGTTGGGTTTAGATGTTGCATTGGGATCATCACCATGATAATTAAACCTTGAATTAGTATCATCACCAAAGTGGCCTATTATCCTTGACTCCTTGAGTTAACTCCTCACTACTTTCTATTTAGCTAGTTAACTGAAGACTAGTTGACTAGTTAACTCAACTAGGTAGCAGTTCAGTCCTATAACTGCCTGAGAGATTATAATAGGTGGAAATTCACTCTTGTAACTGTTGGTGTGTGTCCAAATCACTCTAGACCACCACTATGATGACTTGGTTCACATCAAGTCGAACTCATTGAGTTATACAGAGTATATCATGTGTAAATTATTCATTATTCACAACAGTTAATGAGAATTCTTTTCATTCTTTCTCTCCTTCTTCTTCTTTTTCCAATTCTCTATGAAAATGTGTGTATCATTGTTTAGATAGATCTATTATGTGTATTTCAACACATTTACATGGTATCAGAGCCGATGAACTACTAAGAAAAAGCTACACCAAAACATTTTGCAGGTACAAAATATCGAAGACAGCGAAAAGATGGAATTCCAAAAAGAATACATTCTTACACCTTACAACTATTTTGAATGGAAGGAGAAAATATCCATACATATCCAATATAGAGGGTTGTATAGGTTAACCATGAATACAGATACAAATATGACATCAACCATAGAAAAATCCAAGTACTTAAATCGCATGGATGAGGCACTCAGAACAATTTGAGTCTTATTTCTCCCAATCTCCTTTTTCATATATCTTCCTGTAAGACTCCCAATGAAGCTTGGACCATATTGGAAGGGATATTTGGAAAATAGGATGAGATGATGGGACACATGCTAGAGGTGGAGCTTCTCACATTGGATCCAAAAAGCTTCGAGAATATCCAAGATTTCTTTACAAAATTCAAGGATTTACTGTCGCAACTCAAATCTTGTGGGGTTGATAAATTGAAGGAGGAGAAACAAATAGTTCTCACCATTATCCCCAAGATTGGTCCTAAAATCTCTTTATTCATATCCACATTCCATACTGTCATATTCGCCTCTGGAGCCACCTGGAAGATGCCTTCTCTTGAGGACTTTATTGAATCCTTGACACAAGAGAAAACCAAGCTCATCAACATGGGCACAATCAAAGGCCCAAGGGCGCATGCACTCACTGTGCATGATGGAAGCCACAAATATAAAAAATATAAAGATAAATATAAGTGTAAATTTCATGCACATACAAAGAAGGAAGGGTACAAAAAACCCTTCATTGATGCCTCTGGATCCAAAGGAGAAAAGGGAAGAAAAAGAGAGAAATGCACACAGTGTCAGAAAGGATTCCATTCAGAATCTGCATGCATGAAAAAAAAAATAGATCTAATGTCTCAGATACTTTAGCAAAACAACCTTGGAGATCTCATCCCCGAGTGTGCAAAGAAGAAGAAGCCAAAAGATCTAAATTCCAAGAAAGCCAATTCTATCCATGCCTTTATTGCAATCAACTCCTCTCCCGATGCTTGGATCGTAGAGTCAAGAGAATCACATCACATGGATGCCTCAAAAACAATCTATTCTTCTTTGTATGCATGCAAAGGTCCTCCTATTCTAATGGGGGACAACTCTTCTGTCGAAGTCACTGGTAAAGGAAGGATTGAACTCACCAATGGAAGCTTCGAGAACGTGTTGCATGTTCCCAAGCTTTTTGTCAACCTTCTCTCCATGTATCATATGACAAATTCCGGCACCAAAAATAAATTCATATTCACACCAAATTATATGGACATATACAACATGAAAACCAACTCTAGGGTTGCTATCGATGAGGTAAATCATTAATCTAGATTGTATACATTTTCTAAATTCATTGAACCTAATTCTGCTTTACTGCTTACTCATGTTGATGAAAGTAGTAGGATATGGAACGAAAGGTTTGAACATTTGAATTTTAGATACATGAAACAACTTAGCAAGAACATATTAGTTGATGGTCTACCAAACATCCTCTTCTCCAAGGGAGTATGTGAGGGATTTTTTCTCGGAAAACACCCTCAAGAGAAATTTGTCAAAGGAAAGTCTCAGTGAGATTCCACACCTTTAGATCTGATCCACAGTGACCTCATGGATCCTTTTCTGCATCCATTGATCAACAAAGTGAGGTTTGTTCTCATTTTTGTTGATGATTTCTCACGTTTTACTTGGATCTACTTTCTCAGGAAAAAATCTGAGGTCTTTCAACACCTCAAAGATTTCAAAGCTTTGGTTGAGACACAGTCCGGAAAGAAGATCAAAGTCCTCTGAACTGATAACAAGGGAGTGTATGTGAATGATGAGATTCATAATATTTTCCATGAGGCATGGATTCAATTGTAGCATACATTTCCCTACATTCTGTAGAAAAACAGATTTGCGGAGTGGAAAAACAGATCTCTAAAGGAGATGGCATCTTTCATGTTGCATGCAAAGTCACTACCATAGAGATTATGGGCTGAAGCACTTAACTGTGTAACATGCATCCAAAATATATCTCCTCATAGATATTTCAAGCATAAGACCCCCTATGACGCTTGGGGTAGCCTCAAACTGGAAGTGACCCACTTTCGCATTTTTGGTTCTCGTGCATGGGCCCACATTCCCTCTGAAAAGAGGAAGGCACTTGATCCACAGAGCACTGAGTTAATTTTTGTTGGATACCCTGACAGTGTGAAGGGATATCATCTTATTGATCTTTCCTCGAACTGGCTCATCATTGAGCATAGTGTCCAAGTCAAGGAAAGTGTCTTGCATGTACCTCAATAGCCACATGCAGACACCTTCACTCTTCCACCTGTCCGAGATGATCAGCATGCATATGCTGACTCTTCTTCAAACAAGAGCTCTAATATAGAGGACTTAGATGATTCATATTCATATTTAGAGTCAGTATAGTTGGATGCAGAGTCATAGCATCCAGATGTAGTTGCAGAGCCAGAGCAGAGGCCCAAGTGGGAATAGACTACTCTTTAGGATGAAGGGAATCTCATCGGTGATCCGACCGATACTAGGAGGACTCAATCTGATTTCTAGGAGCCTCTTGTTGCACTCAATACCACTGACCCATTGCCCTCCATGTATATTTTCTTTCTTCAGTATTCAGATCCACAGTCTTATGGTGAGGCTGCTAGAAATCCCTTTTGGGAATCCGCCACATAGGAGGAGTACAACTCCCTCCTCGAGAACTAGACTTGGGATCTAGTTCCCCTTCCTTCTAGAAGGAAACTTGTCAAATGAAGATGGGTCTACAATACCAAGAGCGCAACAAATGGACAGATCAGCAGATACAAAGCCAAGCTTGTTGCCAAAGGATTTCAGCAGGTTCATGGTATTGACTATGATGAGACCTTCGCTCTAGTAGCAAAGATGGATTCCATACAATTGGCACTTTCCATTGCGACAACCAAGGGATGGGAATTCCATCATATGGATGTGAAGAATGAATTTATTCATGGTGATCTCTCTGAGGAGATCTACATGGAGCAGCCACAGGGATTTATGCAGGACTCATCTTTGTTCTGTCAACTGAAGAAGTCACTTTATGGCCTCAAGTAGGCTTTGAGGGCATGGTATTCCAATATGGACTCCTACCTATTGTCACAAAACTTTTTACATTATAAATCAAACCCAAATGTATACATGCTAAGGAAGGCTAATTCACTTCTACTTTTAGTTCTGTATGTCGATGATTTGTTGATCATTGGTTGCTTAACTTCAACGATTTTTGCAGTCAAGAGGATTCTTCATGACATGTTTTTGATGATGGACATGGGTCCACTACACTTCTTCCTTGGACTTGAGATCATTCAGGATGCATCATGAATCAAATTGTCTCAAGCCAAGTATGCACGAGATAGCCTTGAGAAATTTCACATGACAGACTGCAAGTCTACTTTGACTCCTTTCCTATCATGATTCAAACTTGAGGATGGTGGGGAGACTCCACTGGTTGATAGAACACTATACAGACAACTACTGGGGAGCTTGTTGTATCTCACACACTCCAGACCAGACCTCTCATATGTAGTTGGTGCAGTTTCAAGGTTCATGCAGGAGCCGCATGAGCTACATTAGAAAGATGAAAATTGTATCCTTTAATACATACAGGGCACCATCACCTTTGGGATTCATTATGCAATAGACTCTACATTAAATCTCATTAGGTTTACTGATTTTGACTGGGTTGGTGATAGCATTGATCGCAAGTCCACATCTAGTTACTCACTCAGTCTTGGTTCCGGGCCTATATGTTGGTCGAGCAAGAAGCAAGATTCCATTGCTCTATCTTCAGCTGAGGTAGAGTACAGAGGGGTAGTTAACATAACCATTTAGGATATGTGGCTACAATATTTTCTCACTGAGTTGGGGATTCAGTTTCATCGACCGATCGTCATCTGGTGTGACAACCAAAGCACTTTGAAGTTCCGCAGAGATCTAGTTCATAGGTAGTGGATGAAGCACATCGAGATCCACACGTACTACATCCAGGACTTGGTACACAAGGGGATCATCAACTTACATTTCTTTCCTTTAGTAGAATAGATGACAAACATTTTCACCAAGACCTTCACTGAGCAAAAATTCCATTCTCTGCGAGGTAGTCTTCGAGTGAAGGACACAGTTGCCTAGCAACTATAGTTCTTCTTTTTTACATACATTGTACCTTGAGGGGGAGTTTTTCCCATGACGTTTTCCCTCTTTCCTCACTTTATTTTCAGTGTATCTTTTGTAATTAGGTACCTAACATAGCCTCGTTGTCGAGACCCAGTCTTTATTTTCACCATAGTGATGTTCAAGGGGGGTGTTGGAGTTACTTCACACACACCTAGGCTTTTTTTTTCATAAGTTTTTTATTTGTTCATTAGTTATAATTAGTCATTATCCAATCTCCTATATTTTAGGAGAGAATATTCCACCTGGAGAATATTGTCTTTCAGTTCACACTTCAGTTTGACTAGTTGAGTTGAGTTTAGATGTTGCATTGGGATCATCACCATGCAACATTGGGATCATCACCATGATAATTTGACCTTTCCTTGGTATCATCACCAAAGTGGTGCATTAGCCTTGATTCCTTGAGTTAAATCCTCACTAATTTATGTTTAGTCGGTTAACTGAAGACTAGTTGACTAGTTAACTCAACTAGGTGGCAGTTCACTCCCGTAACTGCCTGAGAGACTATAATAGGTGACAGTTCACTCCCATAACTGTTGGTGTGTGTCCATATCACTCTATACCACCACTATGGTGACTTGATTCACCTCAAGTCTAACTCATTGAGTTATACAGAGTATATCATGTGTAAATTATTCATTATTCACAATGGTTAATGAGAATTCTTTCCATTTTTTCTCCCCGTCTTCTTTTTCCAAATCTCTCTGCAAATGTGTGTATCATTGTTTAGCTGGATCTATTCTGTGTAGGTCAACACATTTACAGGGTTGACAAAGTTTATTTGAAGTGAAATTTCATAGAGTATTGATTTCGAAGTGACCAAATTTCAAGTTTCAGAACATCCATGGTAAACATTAGAAGCAATTGTATGGAATTGAGAGAAAGCCCCAATTTTTGTTGTTAAATTCATGCGGAAATTTAGAAATTTGGCCAAGTACTAAGATATTCCTAATTTAATATTTGTTCTATAAAATTTAGGCATTCAATTGGTCGAATTTGAGGTTACATGGAAGCCATGACAGATGGAGCAAGATTAGTTGATTAAAATTCTCAATTTGTGAATTAAGTGTTGGCATGTTTTACAGACAGTGTATGCTTGCCATTAATGGCAATTACAATAGGAAAGATGGAAGAAAATGTGAAAAGTATTGTAGGTAGGTCATTGATGACAAGATCATAGAAAGAATCGATGAAAAATAGGAACAAAGTAAGCTCAGGAGTAATTAGCGCAGAGTCGATCGCAGTGCCTAAGCTCCAGAGGATAAGCCTCAGTGATCATTGGATCCCATTTAAATTCCTGAAATAAGGAGGACCATCATATCTAATTATAGACAAGAAGAATGCACAAAAGAGGAGGACAAATATCAGGTGTCAGATATGAGCATAAGTTTCGACCATTGTTGGATTAGGGAGAACCTGCAGATTCATTAAAGTGTAAGGAGAAGCGGGTATAGAAAATTCTGAAAGAAGGAGGATCGTCCATCTATGGGAAGGACACATGGATACAGATCAACATTTTGCTGACTAGAATGTCAAAGGGATGAAATTCTACAGTCTTTCATCTCTCAAACTTGCAATATGCGAAATCGAAAAATAATCTCAACCGTTAGATTGAGGCCAAATATGGACCGTTGATCAGGCACAATGAAGGCTCATGGAGTTTTGAAGTATCGATAAAATGTTGAACGTTTATCCAAGAGGGATGTGTGGCAGAATATTAGAGCATGTCAAAGATTCCATTTCAGAGTTTCGCGGATCGGGAGTTGGAAGCGTCAAGAACATTCACCACAGGAATGCCAAAATTGAGATTTGCAAAATCGTGAAATGATATGATCCATCAGATCAAGGGTTGATTTGGACCATTGATCCCATGCCATTTCGGAGTTTCACAGATCAGGAGTCGGAAGCATCAAGAACATTCACCACAGAAATGTTGAAATCGTCATTTTTCGAAATCAAAAAATTATCTGAGTTGTTGGTTCGAAGAGATCATGGACCATTGATCCAACCCCCTTCGATGTATTGGAGACTGGGATTTCGGTTACTGGGAGATGGAGAAGTCAGAGACTCTCAACATTAGGAGTCCTGAAATGCTGAAAAGCAAAATCTCAAAAAGAACTTTATGGACAAGTCCTTGGTCATGGCCATGGTCATATAGAGGAAGGAGCTAGCGCATAAAAGTTCTGTTTCGGAGATCGGGACATGGAATGGTGAGACACTTGGCCACAGGAAATCCAAAATGATGAAATACGAAAAAAAGGGAAGCTTATGAACATCATTCAATGGTGCATATGAAACTGAAGCAGATCAGAGGGCTATTGTTGCATGACACAGTGAAACTACCAGAAACTAGTGATGATTTCTACCAGACGACTCAAAGACACTTCAAGGTGATTGACAGAGGAGGTGAAGAGTCTCAAGAGATTAGCCAGTAGAATAAAGACTATTCATGGAGGTGACTGACAAGTGGATGAGCATTGAATCTTGTAACTGAAGCAGAAAGTATAAGCTCGACTATGCCATAGAAGATGAGGCATATTGACTGCTAGAGAGGCTGAGGAATCTCAGCATGACATCCAGTGATGTTGAATGCGTGGCCAAACCGCTAAATAAGTTGAAGGGTTACCATGATGATTAAACAGAGAAATCAAGATGTGGAAGAGATTAATGCAGTGTTGGAAGGCAAAGGAGGGGGAACATTGCATGCAAAAGGCACACAGAAGTGATAAGTACACCGCACAGAGAAGTGATGAGTTGTTGTTGTTGAGGTGAAGTAATGCATGTGTGAGGAAGAAAAGGGGTGGTGTAGCATCTGAAATGGATAGGAAATAAAAGGTGCATTGAATGGGAATTGCACACAAAGCACAAAAGGCAAAAGAACAGAATGGGCAGTGGATGCATGCTGTAAGATAATGAGGAAGTCTGAGTAGAAAAATCTTGCAGAACAGTGATGAGACTGGTAAGTTGTTATTGAACACTATATCACCATAATAGGTTTAAGTATTTCATATTCATAATCTAGGGTGGAAGAGAGGTGTTAGGGAGGATTGGTGTCCTTAGAGGTTCAAGTGGGTGCTTGAACACAGGGAGTTGAAGCTTCCTTCTAGTTGGTGCTAGAGAAACCAGGGAGTAGGTGCTTCCTTCTAGTTGGTGCTAGAGAAACCAGGGAGTTGGTGCTTCCTTCTAGTGGGTTCTAGAGAAAATTAGAGAGTTGGTGCTCTTAGCAAGCTGCATCTTGCAAAAACTAGAGGTTGTATCCTCACAATGAGTTGGTGCTCATATGTATGATAATGTAAAGAATCTAAATAATACTTATCATATAAAGAAGAAGAGGTTTTTACCCTGTATGGGTTTCCTTGGGAAATATCTGTCTCTGTGTTTCTCATATATATGTGACTGATTCTGAATGTGTCATTGTTTATTTCCATGCATTGTTGTGATCATCATTGATTTCTTTGTAAATATTTTAAAAGAATCATAATTGTTTAAGCATGGGACAACTGATTCACCCCCCCCTCTCAATTGTCCAACAATTAGTATCAGAGCTAGCCCCTTTTATCTAAGGGTAGATCCTAGAGCTTAAACATGTCAAGCCATGAAGGAAATTTAACCAATAAGGCCCCTCTGTTCAATGGAACAAACTTTTCCTTCTGGAAAGTTAGAATGAGAACCTACATAATGGCATTAGGTGCAGATGTCTGGGATGTGGTAGATACTAGTTATGTAAAGCCAATTGTGCTAGCTAATAAGGATGAAAAACTAGAATTTAGCTTCAATGGTAAGGCTATGAATGCTATCCTAAGTGGGCTTGTAGAATCATAATTCATAAAAGTTATGCACCTAGGAACTGCCAAAGAAATGTGGGACAAACTCATTAGCAGTTATGAGGGTAATGAAAAGGTAGAGGATGAAAACCTTCAAACCTACAGAGTACAGTTTGAACAGCTGAAGATGAAGGAAGATGAAACTGTTGGAAAATACTTTCTGAGAGTAGAAGAAATGGTAAATGCAATGAAGGCACTTGGTGAAACAATTGAGGAACCTTCTTTAGTTCAGAAAATCTTGAGATCTCTC
>ML790301.1:34831-46562 GCA_009831015.1 Picea engelmannii | reverse complement strand
TCATGAAAAATTAGTGCATGTATAAAACATTATAAAATTTGAGAATATAATAAATATTAAAACAGATAATGAATGTATATACCATCGGATGATATTCATTTGATCCCCCGTCCATGTGCCCATATTTTCTACAATGTTTTGTATCTGTTGCTATTAAAACTCTTTCGGGACATCTAGTACAACAATTTTTGCAAGGGAAATAACATTTACCATCACCCTTTTCACCCTCTTTAATTCTTTTCCCAGCTCTAATGTTTTCTGACATTATTCCCCACAGACTTATACTGAAACAAATATCTATTTTTTGTTCACCGAGAAGACCCACAAACCCTTTTTGAAGCGTCATTATTATAGAAAACTTGTCGCAACATCCGTCAAATGCAACATATTTATAGATTTTGTAACGTCGCAATTCCGACGTAAAAAAGTCCTAAGTGACCATTGGTATTTTGACTTGGTGAAGATACTAAGGTGACCGTTGGAGGGGAAAACCTAGTTTCCAAAACGTCGCAAGTGACATACATTTTCACAAACATGGAAAGAGAGACGTTCTAGTGGAAAACATTGAAAGAGAGACGTTAACGTGGAAAGACCGACGTTAACGTGGCAATTGCAACATACGTCTTCACAAACATGGCAAGAGAGACGTTCCAGTGGAAAACGTGGCAAGAGCGACGTTCCAGTGGAAAACGTGGCAAGTGTGATGTTAACGTGGAAAGACCAAAGTTAATGTGGCAAGAGAGAGGTCAACGTGGCAAGAGGGACGTTATCGGGCAACATGAATTTTTTTTTTATAAATTTCCTCTATTTTGCGACAATATGGACAATTTTGTCCATAACGCCGCAAATAAAACATCGGAATTTTTACAATATGTAGTAGTGTAGGATAGGTCATTTTGAAAATAAATGTGCCTGGAAAGGAAAGGATCAGACATGTGATGATGAGGAGAAGTAAAAACACAAAAATTTCCTTAAAGAGAAAAACTTTAAGAAGAAAATTTTGTGCGTAAATAATGATGATGATCCATCAGGTGATGAAGAAAATGACTCCTCTATTGAAGATAAACTAAATGACTTCATAATTATGGAGAAAGAGGATTATGATAATAAAATAATATGGAGTGATGTTAATGAATAAGAAGCTATGGTTGACATGGAAGGAGAACTGATCAGTTCACTGGAAGAGATTGACAGACTAAGAATCAAGAATAGAAAGAAAAGACAATTGCTGATACAGTTCGAGAAAGACAGTAAAAAACCTGATCAAGACTTTGTCCTACTAAAAGTAGAACTAGAAGAGGCAAAGAAAATCGAAGACATTCTGAAACGACAGTTATCAGAAAAGAAGGCGATATCTGAAGCATTATGATGCCGGCACGCCCCTCTGGTACGTCCGCTCACAGGATCTTCTCTTCTCTCAGCTTGAAGAACACTAACCAGTTCTTCTATTTTCCTATCGGGAAATCTACACCCACAGAACTCTTCGCGCGATCCCCCCTTTACTTATCGAGGAATCGGACTTCACGGTATCGCGATGTTAATGGTCAAGCACTGGTGTTTCGGATCCCCGATCCCCTATGTAAGTCAACGCTGACCCTTCTTTTGCCACTCGCGATTTCGCCACTCGCGATATCAAGCAATTCACTTTACCAAATCCTGACTCATGATATGCTGAAACTCTAATGCACATGCAAGATTGACCTTTCAACGTCCTGTCACCCCTATCGGGAATTCGGACTTCACGAGATCGTGAATGCTACTATCAATGTTTCGGGACTTCTCATTGCAAAACCCCAATAAGGCATGCCACCTGTCCACCACTCTGACTCCGCTGTGGCCCACACTATTTCCTTAGCCTATCGGGATATCGCATTTCGTGATTCCAAGTTGCAAGAGTATCCTATCCTCAGGATCTCCGATACGCCAAACCCCGAATTCGTCAGATCTTCTGACACATGTCCCAAATGATGGACGATTCAGATTGAACCTCAGACTTCGCCCAAATGAAAATTCTACCCACTTCACTTGTATGAACCGCAATGACCAAATCCATGATTGAGTGATCACACGCCACATGTCCTTCTTGAGATCCATGGCCATGATCCTTCTTCCTCGCTCCTAGCATCTTCACGACTTGAAGTACCCAATGCTTGGGCTCTCACACTGCGAACTTCCGAGTTCACGAGATCTCTCGATCTCTGCCACATGTCCTAACAGATGGACGACTCTCAGCTTGTTGGGATTTCCACAATGGATTTTTCGATCTCCTATCCACGGGAATGTCGATATCCCAACTCCCGACGCCTCAATGTTTCGATATGTATCGGGACTTCCTCTGAGACTTTTCTCCTCCTATTTACAAGGTTAACTCCCTCACAACTCTCTGCTAATCCGACAGCTGTCGAGTCTTCGCTCAATATCTGACGGCTCAGATCATTTCTCCCTTCTATGCTCTTCTGTTGCTCCTTCCTGGACGTAAAAAACCAATGGTCCAGATCTCTTTTCTTCAGCCGATCTGACAACGACTATGCTCCCTCCTGAGCTTCTGCACTTTCTTCCTGCACTTGGAAGAATTCCAAGTTTCCAAAGGCCTTGACCTTTGTCCTCTTTCTGCGAGCTCTTCAACTTTAAGCCTCGCATGCATTTTCCTCGATGTTGACTCCTCCTGAGCTTTTCCTCAAATCTTTGAAGATTTGACCTCTACCTCCTATAGAGTATTTGCGCATATGCCACGTTGTCTCTCCTGAGCTTCTCAACCGCTCAGACCCCTAAGGGATTTTATCTTCAACTTCCTTCTCCCACAAATGGAGAATACTTGGATTCCCTCCTAGCTATCCCTCTTCTCAAGCAACCTCTTGCTGAGTCTGCAGGGTGTTCAGCAACCCTGTGAAGATCCCTCAGTGGATTATTCCTTCATAATACAAAACTCAAAAGAGTTCTCTTCTCTTCTCTGTGCCTGTCTGCACACTAACTCAAATGCCCACCTGGCAGAGTGTCTTCTCCCAGAACGTTCAACAGTTCTGTCTCCTTTCATGCGCTTATGCACTCGCTCGATGCCCACCTGGAAGAGCTCTCTGAATCCTCAATGATTCTGTCTTCCTCTTTCTAAAATCACAACAAAGTTCTTCCTTTGTGCACTCCTTGCACCTGCTCAATGCCCACTTGGCAGAGCTTCACATAATCCTCTAGTGATTCTGTTTGCAACTGTGTCTCTCCTACATAGCCTTGCCTCCAAGGTGTTCAGTAACCTTGAGGTCTTCCTCCGAGTTGTTGATTCTAGTTCTTGAGCCGCAACACATCTTTGTATGAACCCGCAGTGTTCAGAAATGCAACCTCTATGCACGACTATATCAGAACCCACAACGTTCTGTCACACCCTCCTGGTGTGAATCCTCAAAGACATTTTATCCCTGAAAATCAAACACACTCCTGCAAATGAAAACCTACAGCATACATCTACAGCATACAATGGAACACTCACAGACATTCATTCAACACAGAATACATGCAGGAAAAACTGCTTTGTTTATATTAAATGGAAAATGCATGTATATACAAGGGTGTTCTTGAGCATGACCTTTAAAAAGGTCTCGGATCTTCTCTTCTCTGCTCTCTACATGCAGATTCTCTCCAACTCTTTTCACATACTCCCTACAAAAGAGATACCATAGATCTTTTACATGAGGGGGCCCTTTGAGTTGTTCCCTCCAACCTACCTACCCTATTCAATTACATTGAATGGGCTGTCTAGTCCAGCATATGGATCTAGATATCATCCATTCAAATATTAAAGGCCAATCTACCCTACGCCTGCACAAAGGCACAACTCTACAACTCACCATCTTAGACATTTAATTACATTCAATTAAAATTTAAATGAGGATTGTGCCTCTCTCTTCATCTTCAATGCACGCACTCGACGTGGCTGGATGGCTAGTTGGATGGATGATGTGGAGAGATGCTCCTGCATCAAACTCCTCAGCTACAAAATTCATGATCTCCTACTCATGAGATTCCCATCTTAGCTATGGGAATCCTCCTAGATCCCAAATCATCCTCTGGAGATGTTCATCTGCTCCATTCTACTGTTGTTTCTTCCGTGCTACTGCTACTGCTGCTTCTTCTTCCCTGCTCAGCTTCTCCTCGCTGGCAGTTTCTACTGATCTCAACATTAGCCTTCTAATTTATTCTATCACCTTGTCCAGTTTCTCCAGTGGCTGGCTCTATTTTTGCAGTCTCCCCAACTGCAAATTTTTTTGGCTCATGGTAAGATCATCATGATCTCCCATGCCTCCTTCATCAATTTCCAACTTCACCTGTTGGATGTGCATGCTCTACACTTTCACCCTTCTCTCCAGAGCTTCAACATATTGCCATAGATGAGTAAAACAAACGTTGTCTGCCTATTCTTCTTCTTCTTCTGCAAACTCCCATGTTGCAGTCTCTTCAGCTTCTGGGCTGAAAATATTGAGCCATTCCTCAGAATGCTCATTTTCCTCTTTGCCTGCTTCTTCTGCTGTCAGCTTCAGTGCTACAGCTTCCTCAGCTTCCTGGCTGAATATGTTGAGCCATTCCTCAGAATGCTCATTTTCCTCTCTAGCTTGGGCAGCCTCAGATATCTACTCCAATTTTTCTGCAACAGTCTCAACAAGTTGTCCCTCTCCTGTTGCTACACCTGCAACACAGATTTCTGCCTCCTCTAGGCTAAGTGGTAGTAATATTCCAATTCCCCCAATCATCATAAGGCTCCTCAGATCCTCCTCTTCTGTCAGCTGCACATGCTGATCCAAATTCATTTCTGAATTTATGAGACCCTCTGATAGTCTCATCTGCTCTTTCAGCTCCTCAGGCTGATCAAAACTCACCTCTGAGTTTATGAGACTCTCAGACAGTCTCATCTGCTCATCCCTACCCACCTGGAAATATGGGATGCTTCCACTACTCTCCTGGCAGATTATGACATCAACCGATCCCATCTTCATTAGCAACCCTTGCTGAATTGAACTCACCTCTGAGTCCATGAGACTTTCAGACAGCCTCGAATACTCATCTCTGCCCACCTGGCAATCTGGAAACCTTTTGTTTCCCTCCTAGCATTCTTCGAGATCCCACGGTGACCTCATTTCATTGCCTAGTTGGAAATGTGAAATTCCCCAGTTGTCCTCATGACAGTCTCTGAGATCCCACAGCGATCTCAGCTCATTTCCCTCCTAGCAATTTGGAATTTCTTCTTTGCCCTCCTGGCAGTTCTTGAGATCCTCAGTCAATCCTAATTCACTGAGACTTCTCCCAGTCTCTAGTTCACATACCTGAACCATCTTCTTATCCTACCGCATCCTCCATTTGAGCTGATCTATCCTTGCATTCTGCTGCATCTTCAACGCAATCCTTTCTTTCTCCACTCTTATATCAACGAGCTCTTCATTTATGTCCTCTTGACTTCACAACTCTGAGTTTTTCCTTCTAGCAGATCTATGGCCTTTAGTAACCATCTTGTTGTCTCTATCTTCTCTCCTAGAAAACCTACTACTGTCACTCTGGACCAAGAGTGTTACCAGCTTCATCCTACAGTCCTGCTGACTGCCTTCCTGCGAACAATCACCACAGAGTCTCTAATGCTCTGTCTTCTCCCTTCTTGCTTCACTTGAAATATATAGATAAAATCAAGCTCTAATACCTCTTGATGTGTATCAGAGTACTCTTTTATCTCCTTCTGCCTCCTCCTTCCTGAAATATACAAGCAAGAATTCTATCTCTGATACCACTTGACGCTGGCGTGCTCATCTGGCACATCCACTCACACGATCTTCTCTTCTCTTGGCCCGAAGAACACTAACTAGTTCTTCTATTTCCATATCAGGAAATCTACACCCACAAAACTCTTCGCATGATCCCCCCTTTACTTATCAGGGAATCGGACTTCGCAGTATCGCGAGGTCAATGGTCAAGTGCTGGTGTTTCGGATCTCCGATCCCCGATGTAAGTCAACGCTGACCCTTCTTTTGCTTGTCGAGACTTCTCCTATCACAATTTTACCACTCACGATATCAAGCAATTCACTTTATTGAATCCCGACTCACGATATGCAGAAACTCTGATGCACGCGTGAGCTTGACCTTTCAACATCCCATCACCCCTATCGGGAATTCGGACTTCGCGGGATCATGAATCCTACTATCAACATTTCGAGACTTCTTGCTGTGAAACCCTGATAAGACGTGCCACCTGTCCACCACTCTAACTCCGCTGTGGCCCACACTATTTCCTTAGCCTGTTGGGATATTGCATTTCATGATTCCAAGTTGCAAGAGTATCTTGTCCTCAGGATCTCCGATACGCCGAACCCTGACTTCATCGGATCTTCTGACATGCATCCCAAATGATGGATGATTTAGATCGAACCTCAGACTTCACCCAAACACAGTCTACCCACTTCACTTGTATGAACCCCGATGACCAAATCCACGATTGAGTGATCACACGCCACATGTTCTTCTTGAGATCCACAACTATGATCCTTCTTCCTCGCTCCTCGCGTCTTCGCGACTTAGAGTACCCAATGCTTGGGCTCTCACACTGTGAACTTCTGAGTTTGCGAGATCTCTCGATCTCTGCCACTTTTCGTAACAGATGGACTGCTCTGAGCTTGTCATGATTTCCACAATGGATTTTCCGATCTCCTGTCCACGGGAATGTCGATATCCCAACTCCCAATGCCTCGATGTTCATATATGTATCAGGACTTCCTCCGAGACTTTTCTCCTCCTATTTACGAGGTTAACTCCCTTGTAACTCTCTACTGATCTGACGATTTTTGGGTCTCCGCAAAAGATATGACGGCTCATATCATTTCTCCCTTCTATCCTTTTCTCCTGCTCTTTCCTAAACGTAAAAAACCAATGGTTTAGATCTCTTTTCTCCATCCAATCTGACGATGGTTGTGCTCCCTCCCGAGCTTCTGGACTTTCTTTCTGCACTTGGAAGAATTCCAAATTTCCAAAGGCCTCGACCTTTGTCCTCTTTCTGCGAGCTCTTCAACTTTAAGCCTCGCCTGCGTTCTCCTCGACGCTGACTCCTCCTGAGCTTTTCCTCAAATCTTTGAAGATTTTACCTCTACCTCCTGTGGAGTCTTCACGCATACGCCACGCTGTCTCTCCTAATCTTCTCAACCGCTTAGACCCCTAAGGGAGTTTATCTTCAACTTCCTTCTCCCACAGATGGAGAATACTTGGATGCCCTCCTAGCTATCCCTCTGCTCAAGAAACCTCTTTCTAAGTCTATAGGGTGTTCAAGAACCCTGTTAAGATCCCTCAGTGGATTCTTCCTTCATAATACAGAACTCAAAAGAGTTCTCTTCTCTTCTCTATGCCTGTCTTCACACTAACTCAAATTCCCACTTGGCAGAGTGTCTTCTCCCAGAATGTTCAACAGTTATGTCTCCTTCCGTGCACTTATGCACTTGCTCAATGCCCACCTGGCAGAGCTCTCTGAATCCTCAGTTATTCTATCTTCCTCTTTCTGAACTCACAACAGAGTTCTTCCTCTGTGCACTCCTTGAACCTACTCAATGCCAACTTGGTAGAGCTTCACAGAATCCTTTAGTGATTATGTCTGCAACTGTGTCTCTCCTACACAGCCTTGCCTCCAAGGTGTTCAGTAACCTTGAGGTCTTCCTCCGAGTTGTTGATTCCAGTTCTTGATCCGCAGCACATCTTTGTTTGAACCCCCAGTGTTCAGAAATGCAACCTCTATGAAGGGCTATATCAGAACCCATAGCGTTCTGTCACACCCTCCTAGTGTGAAGCCTCAAAGACCTTCTATCCCTGAAAATCAAACACACTCCTGCAAATGCAAACCTACAACATACATCTAGAGCATACATTGGAACACTCATAGACATTCATTCAACACAGAATACATGCAGGAAAAACTACTCTGTTTATATTAAATGGCAAATGCCTATATATACAAGGGTGTTCCTAAGCACGGCCTTTAACAAGGTCTCGACTCTTCTCTTCTCTGCTCTCTACACTCAAATTATTTCCAACTCTCTTCACATACTCCCTACAAAAGAGATACCATAGATCTTTTACATGAGGGGGCTCTTCGAGATCTTCCCTCCAGCCTACCTACCCTATTCAATTACATTGAATAGGTTGTCTAGTTCAGCATCTGGATCAAGATCTCAACCATTCAAACATTAAAGGCCAATCTACCCTACACCTGCACAAAGGCATGGCTCTACATCTCACCAGCTTAGACATTTAATTACATTCAATTCAAATTTAAATGAGGAATGCACCTCTCTCTTCATCTTGAATGCACGCGCTCGACGTGGTTGGCTGGCTGGATGACGTGGAGAGATGCTCCTGCATCAAACTCCTCAGCTACAAAATTCATGAGCTCCTACTCATGATCTTCCCATATTAGCTTTGGGAATCCTCCTGGATCCCAAATCATCCTCTGGAGATGTTCATCTTCTCCATTATGTTGTTGTTGCTTTTGCACTACTGCTACTGTTGCTTCTTCTTCCCTACTTAGCTTCTCCTTGCTGGCAGTTTATATTGATCTCAAAATCAACCTTTTGATGTCTTCTATCACCTTGTCCAGCTACTCCAGTGGCTGGCTCTATTTTTGCAGTCTCCCTAGCTGCAAAAATGTTCGACTCATGGTCATATCATCATGATCTCCCATGCCTCCTTCATCAGTTTCCAGTTTCACCTGTTGGATGTGCACACTTTGCACTTTCACCCTTCTGTCCAGGGCTTCAACCTGTTGCCACAGATCACCAAACAAACATTGTCTGTCTCTTCTTCTTCTTCTTCTACAAACTCCCATGTTGTAGTCCCTTCATCTTCTGGGCTGAAAATATTGAGCCATTCCTCAGAATGCTCATTTTCCTCTTCGCCTTCTTCTTCTACTGTCAACTTTAGTGCTATAGCTTCCTCAACTTCCTGGCTGAATATGTTGAGCCATTCCTCATAATGCTCATTTTCCTCTCTGGCTTGGGCAGCCTCAGATATCTTCTACAATTCTTCTACAACAATCTCAATGAGCTATCCCTCTGCTATTGTTACACCTACAACACAGATTTCTGCCTCCTCTGGGCTAAGTGGTAGTAATATTCCAATTCCCAAAATCATCATAAGGCTCCTCAGATCCTCCTCTTCTGTCAGCTGCACATGCTGATCCAAATTCACTTCTTAATTTATGAGACCCTCCTATAGTCTCATATTCTCTGTTAGCTCCTAAGGCATGCAGCAGAAGATTAAAAAAATTCTAGTCTAGAGAGAAGCTGGAGGAAGTTGGAGTTGAACCAGCAGAAGAAATGGTAGAGGAAAATATGTCAGAGAAGGTGACTGAACAACAGGTCAGTCAAGAAGAAGTGCATACTTCAGAGCTGAATTTTGTATTAGGGTAGCAAGTTGAGGCCATAGAGGAAGAATATGGCATGGGAGATCTAGTTGATCTACCCATTTGTAGGGAAGAGGTGCACTGGAGCACGTTGCAAAAGGAGAGCCAGCCATGGGAGAAGTTGGATGAGGTAATTGAACCAATCAGGAAATTGATGATCAGATCAACATAATTGGTCAGCAAAGAGAAGATGAGCAGAGGATAACCTTCCATAGCATCAAGGTAGTAGAAGCAACAACATCAGCAAAACAATGGAGCGGATGGACAGCTCCAAAGAAATGTTTGGGAACCAGGTGGATTTCGACAGCCATGCTAGGAATCTCATGAGAAGGAGCTCATGAATTTCTCACAGCAAAGGAGTATGATGCAGGAGCATTGCTCCAAGCCAGCTGTTGGAGCCGCCCCTGTTTTTTCGCCTCACACAATTTTGAATATTCTGATGCTTGAGATAAAAATTTGTTCTCTTTCCCTTTTCCTTCCAAAATCATAAAATTCTGAAAGAACTTTTGTTGCCTGAACAATAATGCTTTGTCACTTACAAAGAGCCCATTTTTCACAAGTATGTTTGTCCTCAGGATTTTTCAAGTTTCGTGATCTCGCAAGACGGACACCTTATATCTTGAATTTACAAGTCCCGAGTCACGAGAATGCGAACTCGATTTTAATTTTCGTCCAAGGCAAAAATAGTATAAGACCTTTAAAACCCGTGATTATGACATCGTCGAGGTTTCGCGCCTCGGCATTTCTCGACCCTAAATTTTTGTTTTCTAAACCCCGAGAGCCGAGAACGCGACAATCATTAAATGACCATAGTCAAGAACCGAGAGTAAACAACTAACCATAGTTAAACTTGATTCTCGGCACATTGCCTCTCGGCATTTTTTCTTTCATAAGTTAAAACTTCCGAAACTCCGATTCGCGAAATCGCGACATGATTATATTGATCCTTAATTATCGCTGCATCGCAATATCGCGAGTCGGCATATCGTTCTCCTAAAAACTTTTCTTCGAATTCCCGATTCACGATCCGGCAATTAAGTTAATCTTATCATTAAGGATCCACTACATCATGTTTATTGTTAATAAAGATAAGGTCGGAATTCGCAATCTCGCGAGTTATAGAATCAAAACGATAAAGGGAAATTCACGAGATGATGAAAAACGAGGAAATCTTTAAATCATTAAGATTGCAAACTTTTAAAATCAAACGGACTATGTCCCGCGCTTCAAGGTTGGCACACTCCACGAGGTGTTTGTTCATTTACTCTCCATAACCTGAGTGCCTGTCAAGCCGCCCAATATTTATGACATTTATGAGAAATTAGAGTAAATCCACGATGAAAGTAAGACTGGATTTTTTCAATTAATCTGATTTTATTCGCGATTTGACGGACTGGTGACGAAGTACATGGTTTTCAAATTATATACGAGGCTTTGTTTTTTAAAAAGAAAACATTTCTTATTAAGCGTATAGAGCAGGATCTCTCCGAGTGAACTAGCCTCTGTATGTATACGCAGGTTTATCACAGAAGAACGAAAACATCAGCTTCAGCTATGGCACCAAGGAGAGGAGCCAAAACAAATATCGAAGTCGCAGCACAGGGTTCGGACAACGTTTCAGACACTTCACCTCGGACAGACGGCTCTGTTTCTACCTGGTCTTCTATTACAGATGTCTTGCAATCCGAGGTGGTAAACTGTTCAGACTCTGATGACTACAACTATGATATCATGAAGGACGACCTGAACACTAAGTATAATACTGTTGTGCAGTCGAGAATGCATCTCGTTGCTGCCAGACCTCGGTTGCTCCCGTACTTTGATATGATCCGATGGGCATTGGATCACATCGACTTGCCTTCCAGGACTATTGTAAACGACCGACGGGACATTATTGGGACTTTTAGGCCCGAACACATACAAGTTATGTATAAGCTCCCAGCGACCTCTGAATTCATATTTGGCAAATAATTCTTCACAGAGTTCAAAGAGAAGGAATGCAACGAATATGACAAGACTTTGCCAGGCTTGATAAAGGATTGGGTCTCTCGCTCCTCCTCATTTAGGGTGAACACCGAGGGTGTATATTCGATTTCTTCGTTGGAGCCAAATTACAGATATGTGGCGATGATGACTTATCGATTGTTCGGATCGGAGGACACAGCTCATTTTCGCGTCCAGTGGGTACCCCTCATTTTTCGTGTGGCAGAAGGTTGCTCATTCAATTGGGCAAAAATACTCTTTGATAATTTATTCAACAAAATCACCGAGTACCAAGAGAAGAAGGCAGCCGGGAAGCCGTCCGGATTCTACATGT
>ML790301.1:0-33069 GCA_009831015.1 Picea engelmannii | reverse complement strand
ATCATACAATATATCATTCTTTTCATGCAAGCTGAGAATAATAAGACCTGTTGAATATCCTAGGATCGTTACGACTGCCTTGAAACGCTCCCCAAACTTAGTAGCGAGAAAGAGGAAATTGCGAAAATGACTTCAGCTATGTTTGGAAAAAGCATTTATGTTCGGAAAGCTTCTCAGTTATCAAGCGAAAGCTTCTTTCTTCCTTTTCTAGCTTTTTTCTTGTATTTTTCCTTGATTATTGGTTTTTGACTCCATTTACCCAATTTTGGCACCTGGTCTTCTGTTCTTCCCGCCTCACAAGGAAGCGGGATCCCTAGTTGGAGCCTATGTTGGAGCCGCCCCTGTTTTTTCGCCTCACACAATTTTGAATATTCTGATGCTTGAGATAAAAAGTTGTTCTCTTTCCCTTTTCCTTCCAAAATCATAAAATTCTGAAAGAACTTTTGTTGCCTGAATAATAATGCTTTGTCACTTACAAAGAGCCCATTTTTCGCAAGTATGTTTGTCCTCAGGATTTTTCAAGTTTCGTGATCTCGCAAGACGGACACCTTATATCTTGAATTTACAAGTCCCGAGTCGCGAGAATGCGAACTCGATTTTAATTTTCGTCCAAGGCAAAAATAGTATAAGACCTTTAAAACCCGTGATTATGACATCGTCGAGGTTTCGCGCCTCGGCATTTCTCGACCCTAAATTTTTGTTTTCTCAACCCCGAGAGCCGAGAACGCGACAATCATTAAATGACCATAGTCAAGAACCGAGAGTAAACAACTAACCGTAGTTAAACTTGATTCTCGGCACATCGCCTCTCGGCATTTTTTCTTTCATAAGTTAAAACGTCCGAAACTCCGATTCGCGAAATCGCGACATGATTATATTGAGCCTTAATTATCGCTGCATCACAATATCGCGACTCGGCATATCGTTCTCCTAAAAACTTTTCTTCGAATTCCCGATTCACGATCCGAAAATTAAGTTAATCTTATCATTAAGGATCCACTACATCATGTTTATTGTTAATAATGCTAAGCTCGGAATTCGCAATCTCGCGATTTATAGAATCAAAACAATAAAGGGAAATTCACGAGATGATGAAAAACGAGGAAAGCTTTAAATCATTAAGATTGCAAAATTTTAAAATCAAACGGATTACGTCCCACGCTTCAAGGTTGGCACACTCCACGAGGTGTTTGTTCATTTACTCTCCATAACGTGAGTGCCTGTCAAGCCGCCCAATATTTATGACATTTATGAGAAATTAGAGTAAATCCACGGTGAAAGTAAGACTGGATTTTTTCAATTAATCTGATTTTATTCGCGATTTGACGGACTGGTGACGAAGTACATGGTTTTCAAATTATATACAAGGCTTTGTTTTTTAAAAAGAAAACATTTCTTATTAAGCATATAGAGCAAGATCTCTCCGAGTGAACTAGCCTCTGTATGTATACGCAGGTTTATCACAGAAGAACGAAAACATCAGCTTCAGCTATGGCACCAAGGAGAGGAGCCAAAGCAAATATCGAAGTCACAGCACAGGGTTCAGACAACGTTTCAGACACTTCGCCTCGGACAGACGGCTCCGTTTCTACCTGGTCTTCTATTACAGATGTCTTGCAATCCGAGGTGGTAAACTGTTCAGACTCTGATGACTACAACTATGATATCGTGAAGGACGACCTGAACACTAAGTATAAGACTGTTGTGCAGTCGAGAATGCATCTCGTTGCTGCCAGACCTCGATTGCTCCTGTACTTTGATATGATCCGATGGGCATTGGATCACATCGACTTGCCTTCCAGGACTATTGTAAACGACCGACGGGACATTATTGGGACTTTTAGGCCCGAACACATCCAAGTTATGTATAAGCTCCCAGCGACCTCTGAATTCATATTTGGCAAAGAATTCTTCGCAGAGTTCAAAGAGAAGGAATGCAACGAATATGACAAGACTTTGCCAGGCTTGATAAAGGATTGGTTCTCTCGCTCCTCCTCATTCAGGGTGAACACCGAGGGTGTATATTCGATTTCTTCGTTGGAGCCGAATTACAGATATGTGGCGATGATGACTTGTCGATTGTTCGGATCGGAGGACACGGCTCATTTTCGCGTCCAGTGGGTACCCCTCATTTTTCGTGTGGCAGAAGGTTGCTCATTCAATTGGGAAAAAATACTCTCTGATAATTTATTCAACAAAATCACCGAGTACCAAGAGAAGAAGGCAGCCGGGAAGCCGTCCGAATTCTACATGTCCGCGTATATCATGGATGCTATATGCGTCAGGACGCCTTTTCCTTTACTGAAATGGGCTTGGAGTCCATCCGAAGACAAAGCTGTGCATATCTACCACGATAAACTGTGGGAGAACAATGCAAATAATTTCATTTATGAAATTTTTAATTGGGTGATAGTGCCCCTGCACGTTACCATTTTTGGCCTTTTGCCACCCCGCATTCCTGATGGCATGGCCACAATTCTGAGCCATATCACAGACTGGTATGTGGAAGAGGAATTCTCTTATTTGAGAGTATTCGGAGCTGCTGTTCCTCATCGGGCGCTCCCACAATTTATTCCCGACAAATTGGCATGTCGAGAAATCGCTCGCCAAACCGTAATTGGCGACGTGAGGAAAGAGTTAAAGGCATCAACAAAGAAGGTATGGCTGTCTTTTCCTATCCAGCTTAATTCTTTTTCCTTGTTAGATTTTGGGCATGCGAAGGCTGAGGCTGCAGCCTTAGAAGGCTTGAATTTGGCCTACATCGAATATAAAAGGCATGATCCATAGAGGATCGTAAGTGCTCATTTAGGAAATTGCGATTTTAAAAGGTTCGAGCATGAATACTCACCCTCGGATGATGTTTTCAAAGGGGCCCAATCCTATTCGGAAGTACAATTCTGAATCAAATCCCTACCGGCCGAAGACAGGGATGTTGTCTTAAGATTCCAGGTGAACAGGAAGCGATGTCTCCCCGTAGTGCTGGGAGGTTTGGGACTCCCTAAGGATAAGCATAAGGAAGCCAAAGGTTCTGAGGGGAAAACCTCTAACCCCGAGAAGCATCAGGAAGGAGAACAGGAGAAAAACCCTGACAAAGAGAAGAGCCCCGAAAAGGAAGAAGATCCAGAAACAGAAAAAGAGGCTACTGATCCTCCTAAGGAGAAGAATCCAGAGGAGGAAATAAGAGATACAGGTCCATCCAAAGGTCAGAATCCAGAGGCAGGAACGAAGACTCCCGATCCCCCGAAACAGCAACATCCACTCGGCACACCGGGGGAAGCTGCAAAACAAATTGGGCAGTGCATCACCTCTATCACACCTCTGCAATCATCACAAGCAGATGTTAGCGAAGGTTGGATATTTGGCGAAGAATTGAGGCCTATAAGGGCAGAAGAACTACCTCCCAACGAATTCTTTTTTGATAAAAAGAGAAAAGTTGTAGTTAAGCAAGAATTGCGTCAGGAGGGAGGGTCTACTGTCAAAAGGTACAAAGTGATAACTGATGGGAAGAACAAAAGAAAAGATGAGTTTTCCACAGAGATTGCGGGAACGCTGGGAGCGTACGCAACGGCAAATCAAGTCTCAGTCGCAGCATTAAAAAATCAGCTTAAAGCGAAGAATCGGTTAATCAAGACTCTTGAAGCTCGAATAGCCTCAGCTGCCAAAGATGCTAAAAGTCAAGCAAGTGGAGCCATAGAGCTCGCCCAATTGGCCGATAGGAAAGAAATTGAGGTCCTCAAGACCAAGCTTGAACAGGCAAATTCGGTTATCCGAGATGGTCGGGTGCAGTTCGACCACCAGAGGGATACGATCGTGCAATTACGGGCTCAACTACAGGTTGCAGAAAGCAAGGCGATTGACGTCGAGATGATCAAATCTCGAGCAGTCGACATTCGGAGGAAGGTCTCTTCTGCTCAACAGAGCCTACTAAACAAGATCAGGGAGTTTCAAAACGATTGCTTATTGATAAATCAGATTTCCGAGAATCTGACTCTCAAGGAAAGAAACGCAAAAGTTGCTCGGATCATCTTCCAGGAAGCAGTAATAGCTACCAATAACATGTTTTCGACAGGGACCCCCAGGCTCTCCATCGCTGAACAGACAAGAGGTAATATTTTGTTAAAGAAATGGGAACATGACATTGCTTTGAGCAGAGAACAAGCACAAAAAGTGACAAATTCACTCGAAGAAACCGCCAAAAACATAAATACTGAACTATTAGGAATGGAAAATGGAGGAGACACAGAAGCGCTGAGGCGAATAGATATGGAGTGGATCTCCATTGATGTAAAAGAGAAAGATGAGAGAGATTTGGTGGAAATCTCTAAAATGGACAGGGCAGGGATGGCTCAAATTGATGAGCATCTAATTCAACCCAGCGCACGACTTGGCACCCTTGGTATTGGTGATGAATTTATGGGAAATCGACTTCCGCAGTTAGCACGAGAATGCTACTTTGCCGAAGCCAGTTGTCAGGCAGAACCGTCACAGCTCATAGCTCAATTCCTGGACAAATGTAGGATATGCACCGAGTCTATGCAGAGACAAGCACCTGGCGCACTTTGAAAAYRGAGTGGAAGAGATGGAATGGMTTCACTCCTAACAGCTGCCAAACGGAACCACCGCAGCTTGTATCTAACTTTACGGACAAGTGTATCATATGCACCGACTCATGTAAAGGAAGCAACTGGCACCTTTTTGTATAAATAGAACAGAGAAAGAAGACCATAGGGCTGGACTTTTTGGTACCCATTGTAACAGAATTCTCTTATGAAGGAGGTTAATATGAAGCAAATTCAAGATTCCCGATTATGTCTCGACTGTATCTCAAGTTTGTTTTGTCATGTTATTTGTTTCTTTTCATTTTGCTCTACACAACTAATTTGTTTTTGTTATGTTCTTCGTTTCTTTTCATTTTTCTCTACATAACTGAAAGGTATCGCTATAACTTAGTACCACCACTACTATAGTGAAGCAGGTTCATATTACAGTAACTGTCTCTTGTCTTTCCTCTGCACCGGCTATCAGCAGGTGTAAGACCAAGTTACAGTCACAGAATTTTGTGTTTACTTGCACCGTGTCAGTTATGTTCATGTCAATTTCTCTTTCCATATATATGTGAGTTTTTATTAATAAGGATTTTATGTTACTAATATTGGATGTTCTTCTCTCATTTCATATCTTTTTACGAAAATCATACAGTTACGGGAAAGGGCCTTTGTTTATAGTCCCATTTCATTCTTCATACGAATATTTCTCTTATGTTCGACCGAATCAAATCAGCCATTAAAATCTCTCGTTAAATCATTTCCTTACCCTCACTGTTCCTCAAATGACTGTACCCCCGACAATTCAACCCAATATTCAACTCGGGATATTAGATCAAACCAATATCGCATTAAATCTTTTCAGCGTGACCCTTAGAACTGCTAATACCTGGGAAGAATTAGAGCGTTCATGGGCGGCCATTGAACAAGATATCGAAATACATGAACAGTTGGAAGCTAGACGCAGAGAGCGTAGAAATCTCCCTTAGTTTCCCATACCGAATGAGACTTTATTACTGTGTACATATTTTACCTCTTTTCGGATGCCTTGACACTGTACTTTGAGCCTTAGTACAGACTCAGGAACAACACCAGCTATGCGCCATCTAGCCAACACATCAAAGAACTCATTCAATGGAAGGAGAGAGGCGCAACCCTCTCATTTTCCAAAATTTCAAAATTGTATTAAATGTTGTAATGCTGGTAGAGCCAAAATCCATGCATGTGTGCAGGATTTAGATAAAGTTTTCCTTAAATGGTTGTAAGGCTGAGATCTAGATCTGATTTGGACTAGACAACCATTCAATGTAATTGAATGTAATTTAATGAGAGTTGGTGAGATGGAGGGAAGAGCTCGAGGAGACCCTCTTTGTAAAAGGATCTTCTTTGGATTTAGATTTAGTTCAGGGAGAGTAGAACAAAGCCAATAGGTTAGAGAGGAGAGGAATTTGTGACTCTCTTGCAGTCTGAGCTCACATTGTAAAGAGGAATTTCATATTAATACAATCATAATAGTTTTTCTTGCATGTTGTTGTTCATGTGTTTGTGAGTTCATGAATGAATGTATTTACATGTTGATGATATGTTGTAGATGTATGTTAGATATGCATTTGCATGGATAGATAGATTTTCCTATCTGATCGTTCTTTGATTTCAGGTTTGGATTCTTTGTGGTTTCATGCAAGAGTGCATGACAGAGTACTGCGGTCTCTAAAAACCAGTGTAGGAGTGAACTTCTGAATTCTATGAAATTTCAGACAAAGACATGCCAGGAGGGTGCACTAGATAAAGTCATTGACTCAAGGAGGAAGCCTCAAGGTTGTTGAAAACCTTGAAGGAGAAACTGTGTAGAGGAGAGAATAGAGAGGAGAAGAAGAATTGTTGAGAATTCTATAAAGGCTCTGCCAGGAGGGCATTGAGCAAATGCACAGGATGCATTAAGTATAATTCTATTTCAAGTTCGGTGAGAAGAGTCACTAAGGATTCTGGAGAACTCTGCTAGGTGGACATTGAGTTGGTACAAGTGTGCACAAAAGGAACTCTTGTTTGAGTTCATAAATAAGAGAAGTGTCACAGGAATAGACACTCACAGGGTTACTGAACACCCTGCAGGCTCAACAAAGTGTGCTTGAGAAGGATGTTTCCAGAGGGAAATTACATCCCTTCAAGGAGAGAAAGGGATAGAGACACTTTGAGGTTAGAGCCACAGATAAAATCATAAGAGATAGTACCATTAGATTTGGGCCATTAGATCTAGTGTCAATATCCGAAAACCATTGGATCGATCCAAGACGCATGGAGTTTAATCTCTGGAAGACACAAAAAAGAGAATAAACGGACAGTGGAGACGCTCCGTGGAGAAGTGCAAAATCTCGTAGGCCGTTATATCGCGTAGATTTGTGAGAAGGTTAAGGATGAGTGTCTTTTAGCATTTAGGAGCTCAAGAGGAGTAGCGACCATGGGATGAGAAGCAACAGGATCCATTGATCCCCCTTTGGAGTGGAATTTTGGCATTTCGACATTTCAAGGTTCGGCATTTCGACAATTCCGATGACAAGGAGTCATGGCACTTTGTGTTGAAAACCCTGAAGTTGTGAAACATGATGTGTATTTGGAGTATGGTTGTGGTCATGGAGGAAGCAGTCACATGGACTGAGATTTGGACAGGGACTAATCATCATTAGGCCCATTTCAACATTTTGGCAATTCGGGGTTTGCGAAGTAGAGGAGGCTGTGATTTTGGAATCGAGAGTTTCAAACTCCCGGTTCGAAAAATCCAAAAAGATACAGAGTCATCGGATCGAGGAAGATCTTAGCCATAGATCATGTGGGAGGTGAGGCTTCAAGAATTTGGTAATCTGAGTTTCGAAAGGTAAGGAAAATCTCTGCTGTGGATTTTCGTGAGTTGCAAAATCTCGAAGAGTGAAAGGAAAAATTCCTAAAAGGTTGAGGGGCAATAGTTGTTGGGCCCCAATCAGGTTTTGGAGTTTCGAGACTCAAGAGGTAGAGTTACATGGTCAACACAACTCCCAAAATCACGAAGAGAGAAACGTTGTTGATCCCAAGTATCGGTAAGAGGATACGAGCGGTGAAAATCCTGAAAGGTTGTCGATCTCGCCAAAGGAGAAATTTTGGAATTCAGGGAATCATAAGTGTTATAACCCTAAATTGCACCACACATGCTTACCTGGCATCAGGCAAAATCATATCCATTCTTTTCCAAAGAACTACTGAACAACTCTTTGAAAATCCTCTTTTATAAAGGCCCACATGCCCTAATCCATTACTGCATGCGTGTACACACAGGATGACCCAAAACATCTCGCGTGGACCAACAAAAGCATGAAAAAAGGAAAGTTGTGGATGGAACACAAAATCTATGGGTGAATTAACTGAAACTCCTAGCCATGCATGGACGATGGTTCATCCAAATACCTTGCTCCTTATAGCCTATAAAAGAAGGGGTAGGGGTCCTAGTTGGAGGAGGAAAAATATAACAAAGAAACTTTGCCCATTTATGTATTCCCATTGTCCCAACCCTTTATCCTTTCCTTGTGCCAAAGGAGATTAAAAGAAAATAAGTTGGAGGATAGAATAAGAGGATCCTAGGATCAGGTTCAAGGAGCAGTGGCCGGTCTCAACTTTTGTAAGTTGACTCATTCAAAGTAATAAAGAAAGTGCTTTTCCCGTCCCAATTCATGAAATGTTTATAGTTTGATCAATATATACTTGGATTTCTAACCCGTTAGTATATAAGTAGTATGCATGCATAGTTGTTTCTTGTCTTGGACACAGGTCATCTTTGGAAGGAGTATTGCAAACAAGTAATTCAGCACAATGGAGGATCAACATCAAACGTCGGGAACGAGGTAGGTTGATCTTTTCATGCATTTACTAAGAAAAGGGGATTTAAATCTAGGGATGAAGGTAGAAATTAATTTATCTTCACTCATATCTCCATGCAAACTCTGAACTCTATTTTCTAGTCAGTAGGGAGATTTACCCCACAACAGAATTGGCGACCATACTGGGGAGACTCTCTAGGGTTCCTGGAATTTTATTTAGTTTTTGGGTAGTTTTATAAAATAGTTTTTCTTGCCTGTTTTTTCTTTTAGTTTCTATAAGGTCTGAGCTAGCAGGGAGCCTGGTTTTCCATACCATCTTTCCCTATTTTTTGCTTGACTGTTTTTTTAGGGACCCATAGAGGTACACGCGACCTGCACAAGGTCTACACGTCTGTACCTGTGACCTACCCTATTACATCCCATGTGTGAATGCTAGCTGTAGAAGTAGAAGTAGCATGTAGAGTTCAAGGAACTTTAGAGGCAGTCATCCTCTTCCTTGTCAGAATCACACATTCTCAAGGGGTTTGCTAAAATTTTGTCTGAGTCTTGGTTTCTAGCAGTCCTATCTCAGATTGTTTTTTCCTTATCATTTTTTCCTTATATTATTTGTTTTTCTGTCAAAAAGAGTGTCCAAGCCTTCAAGGGATCATGGTTGTCAATATCAGTGGTTTTTTCGTGGTTTGGTCTATCTATTTTCATTTTTTCTCAGAATTTAGATATACATGCGGCCTGTACAAGGCCAGCCCGTGTGTACACGCCCTCTGTCTCTATTCAGCACGGGTGTTGTTTGAGTAACAATCACTTTCTTATACAAAATACTTTTTGTTGAGGGTAAGGCAATCATCCTTTCCCTTGATAAGAATTATTCCTCTTAGGTGTTTGAGTCTTTGTGTGAGCAGTCAGTAGCTTAGGATTAATCTTACCCTTAGCCTACTTTTTCTCAGTTAAAAATAAAAAAAGATTAAGGTTTTTAGACAAGTGTGAGAGTCATTGTTTTTAGAGAAAATTGATAGTGTGTGATTTTGGACCTGATTTTTTGCGATCTGTGATTAGGCCATAATTTTTTTTCTTGGTTTTTGCTTGTCGGTATTTTTCCTTTCTTTCTTTACTAGCATTTAAATAAAATAAAAAATCTCTTTTCATTTTCTTGTTTGGTTGAAGAGTGTGTTTCTACATTATTAGCCAGGGAAAAGCCGTTTATTTCATAATTTTTTATAGTACACTTAGATCATAAGTAGCTCGTAGTCGAGTGAAATTCCTTTGAGTTTGTTGTCCAAAATCTTAGAAAAGTTAAAAAAAAAAAAATTGAAAAGTTGTTGAAATTTTGCATTAAGTAAAAGTTTTGTTTCCATCTTTTTTTATTCATTCATTGCTTTCATATTTTTCAAATCATCAGTTTCACCTTCATACCCCTTGACATAAGACAAATCCATAAAAATAATGCTAAATTTAAAATCTACTAGACTTTTATGTTTGTAGGGTTCACCAACTAGTTCAGGATTAGGGCCTTGGATTAGGTTGGAGAGGAAACTCTTCAAGGCCATTTTAAAAACAAACATTGGAGTCTGAGTTAGGGAGTGTCTAAGTCCATTGTTGTGAAATTTATCTGGGACCCCCCTATAACAAAGGGAATAAACATGAGGTCATGTGTGGAAATATAGCGGAGATAACCCCTCCAAAGCTGGACCAATCGTAGTGGAGAACACATATAGAGGGCTTGTTTTGGGATTCCGTCATTTGCATTTTCCACGGGGCTTTGTGGGTCTCAAATACATTCGAGGTCCTCAGTTTTCTTCCAGAACATTTTCTCTTGATACCCTTGACAAGTTTTGGGCTTGATACCCTACTCATTATGGTCTACTCGACTTTCGACTGTACCCGCCTGGTGACTATTCGCGCGCTGGCAACCTAGTTTCCAATCATTTTAGGGACATACACAGGTGACTGCGGAGGTATACACCGTTACCTAGGACATTCATTGGGCCATGATTTGTAGAGTATACTCAAAGGGTGCTTCCGTGTTTAAGTTTCACTTGCACCGGTAAGTTGCTCTAGTGTTGGTTGTTGTAACTGTTCTTCCAATTAATTTAGTGTTTTCCTATCTTATCTTCTAGGGATTATTTTTTAGTGTGTGTTACTTTTGAATTTTTAGATGACCTTAGAGTGTCTTGGATCTTCTCACATAGTGGAGGATCCTGAGCTCTACCGGTCACAAAGGCTTCTTGTCCTGCCGGCGGTTAAACTAGAGCCACCCCCGCCACCACTAAGACGAAAGCTAGACTAACAAGGGTCTTTTGAAGCGACTGAGTTACAAACCATTATGCCCACCCAACCTCTAGAGGAATAGACCATTTTGGACCTTGAAGCAACCGCTCTTGGCCCAATTGAAACCCCAACCACTGATCTCCTGGCACCTTTCATTGTACCAATTCAATTTCATGAGCACCAGATAGTGTTGCACACAGCAATGGAAACAAATGTTGTTACTCCTTTTGGAAATTCTTCAATTCCCACCATGGTTGTCACCACAAGAAAGATTTCATCTCCTAACCCATCGTTGTTAGTCCGAGCCACCATGGTCTCAACCACAACTACTTCGCACAGTGGTATGATTCCATCTTTGGTGGCGGCCACAACCCATTTCACACCTACTGCGACGGGCTCTCTATTCTCATATGAGATTCCTTGTTCGGGTACAAGTCCTTTACTTTATTACTCCACTTTAAAAACTTTGGGTCTGGGGGAAGGGAGCTCTAGTGTTCCTGCATAGGGGGCACACCTAGCAAGACCTTGGAATTTAGGGCAGGGATCTATTCCCTCATCCGAAATGTTGATTTGGGGTACTTCTTCCCACAATCAATGGAACCCTAGACAAACTACTATGCTTATCTCCACGGGACCGGCATGGGGTAATCCTTACCAAAGTCCTTTGAATATAATGCATGCCCAACCATCTATGTCATATTTGGGAAATCAGCCAATGATGTCTCCACATATGCAAAATCCTTACGCTGGACAGGGCCATGGTTTCTACCAGAATCCGAGCCAGCAACCAAACTTTTGCTGGCAACCTGGTGCTATTCAAACTCTAGGCCCCTTTTTCCCAGGTTATCAGCAACAACACAAAATACGTTTCTTGGTGACATTACACTTTCCAGATTTGACAAGGTTGTTGAATGACCCTATTTGTCATGATCCGTGTTGGCCTCCTATGCCGACAAAGTTGCCTTTAGACATTCCAAAGTTCAAAGCCAAGCCTAACAAAGATCTAGGAGATCATGTGACTACCTTTCATCTTTGGTGCTCATCTAACTCATTGAAAGATGACTCCATACAATTGCGATTGTTTCAACGTACTCTCATTGGGAGTGTCGTGAAATGGTACATTGAGCTCGATCGCTGAAGATACTATTCTTTTGGTGAACTGGCGATGGATTTTCTAAACCATTTCCAGTTACCTATGAGATACGATGCTGGCACAGAGCTTCTCATGAATTTTGAAAAGACAACAACAGACCATATCTCTGATCTCATCTGAGAATGGAGACACCGAAAGAGTTTAATCAAGGTACCAGTCCCACTAGCATTCCTACTTGAGTGGTTCCTTGAGTCTTTGGTCCCGCAGTTATCCAAAGACATCACGACGTTTGGAGTTTTCTCCGAAGAAGATGCCATCATGAGGGCTCAACAGTTTGAGCTCATCTATTCTCAGTTCAGTTTATTATACAACATCTTGCCAGATGCGCCACGTTCAATACTGGATAAAACTAGATAGAGAGTTGGACCATATGCCAATGGTATTGTTGGTTCATCACAAACAAAGCCCACTGAGAAATTAAAAAAGTAGTTGTAGTAGTTATATATACAACACACAATGGCCAACCAAACTACTTCTTTGGCTGCTCCCCCTACCAAAACGTCGGAAGTACATACAGTGCAGTCAACTAACCCAAAGGCCACCCAGCAGCCTGAAGGAAAGAAAAAATAATGAAAGAAGGGTAAGGGGGATAAAAATCCCACTGATAATGCTGGTGGGGACAACACTAAAAAAAAAAAGGTGAGGTATCCATGCAACTTGTGCACGGAAGGCCACCCGACCCACCTATGTCCTCGACTTGCGAAGGCCCAAACATTTGTCACGCAGCAACAACAGGTAGTGTTGACTAATCCATTTCAACATGGGAAAAATCTAACTCAAGCCTCTACAAGCACAGAAGGGAGCAGCCAAGAAATCGGCCCACCTCTGAACAACCCCGCATCGGCGAACATATACATGGTTAGGGGTGATGCTTTTATATCGACTAGAGCACACGATTATAGTAAACCAAGCATTTATGAGAAGGGTAAAGAAGATGACCTCCCATCTCTTCCTCTACAGATTGAGAATATGTTGGGAGAAACCATGACACGCATTCCAAAAGGTGCATTTAAAAAAGCTTCTCATAACCCAAATGCAAGGGCCACATAGAACTACTCTATGGTAGAGGATTTATCACAAACCTCTTGTGTGATGTTTGCTTTGGAAGTCCTCCAAAGCTACCCTGCTCAGAGGAAAGCCTTGTTAATCGCTTTAGGCTCTATTGATACTTGTAATCTGGGCACCATCATGTTAGATACAACCGAATTAAAACCTCATATACCTTACCACGTAGCATTTCAAATAGTAGTGGCTTATCCCATGAAAATTTTTACATGGAATATTCTTCGCACGGTGGTCGACGAGGGTGCCTCGACATGTGTTATGTCGTTGGCATGTTGGAAGGCCATTGGCCAACCCGTTTTGTCTCCATCACCTACTCTCCTCATTGCTTTCGACAGTCATTCGTTCCGACCACATGGCATCATTCCCTCTTTCCCCATGCAGTTAGGAGGGAAGACCGTGTGTGTCGAAGTAGAGGTAGTCAATGCTCCCCTCGACTATAACCTCTTATTAGGATGGAGTTGGACTTATGCTATGCAATTTGTGGTTGCTACATTTTTCTGGGTCTTGTTGTTTCCACACGAGGGTCGGATAGTGACCATCGATCGATTGTCTTTCTATAGAGCTAACCCAGCTTTGGTGGAATCCACGGTCCCGATGATTGATAATTCTTAGCCAGGTGTCGTCAATGTAGGAGTTGGTTTTTGCCCATCCTTGATGGGTACCTTCAATTACCCACCTCCTCACGATGTTATCAAATTTATATCCAATCACCATAAGGTTGATATTTTTCAAGTTTCGTCATTCCGCACGACTTGCTTCGGGGATCCATGGATACTTCCTTCCCCATTGGCCACGATGGATGAGACAGGGCACCTAGGCATGTCCATGCCCTTGTCTGCCACTGAAGTAGCATACTCTTTAGTCCAGGAAGCTTCAGCTAACACTGATCTGACTCCTGCACAAGAGTTACATCCGCTTCTAGAGCCTATTTGGGCTCAAGGTTCTCTCGCTAACATCGATCCGTTAGACTTAATCTTGCCTTCTAATGAAGTAGTAATCAAAGCAATGACTAGTCCGGACAAACCTTGGGAAGATATTCATCATAGATCATATTTTCTCCCAGAGTTAAACTGAATTGAAGCAGGAGAATTTACCATGAACATGATGGGAGATTAGTCGTGTCCTATTAATCTCTTAGCTACACATGGAATTTATACTGAGGGAAATATGAAAAATATCACTGAAACTATACCAATCAACATCTCCCGAAACATTGGCATCATGGAGAATGTCTTCGTCGGAGCGGATTTCTCCCTCGAAGAGATTCAAATCTACACGGATCTTTTCAAAGAATTATGTGACGATTTTGCATGGTCTTATGAGGAAATGCTAGGTATCGATCCAAAAATAGTTGAACATGAAATCACAACGTATCATGATGCCAAGCCTATCTGACAGAAGCTTCATCTAGTAAATCCTAAGAAAGCAGCAGCCATCAAGATTGAGGTAGAGAAATTGCTAAAGGTAGGTTTTATCTATCCTATACATTTGACTCAATGGGTGTCAAATCCTGTGTCGGTCAATAAAAGACAAGGAACGATTCATGTATGTACCAACTTCCATGATTTGAACAAGGCATGTCCCAAAGATAATTTTCCAACACCATTCATCGACTAGATCATTGATGAATGTGCTAGTTGTGAAGCCTTTTCTTTCATGGACAGTTTTTCGGGATATAATCAAATCCAAATCAAACCCAAAAACCAACACAAAATGGCATTCATTTGTCCTTGGGGTACATTCACATATCGTAAGATGCCTTTTGGTCTTAAAAATGCTGGAGCCACATTCCAGCGGGCCATGTCTTCTGCTTCTCATGATCTCAAGCATATCGTTGAGGCCTATCTAGATGATTTAGCATCGCAATCTCATAAGAGAACAAATCATCCCACACACCTTAGACTGATCTTTGAACGATGTCACTCCTTTCAGATTCACTTGAATCCAAACAAGTGTAGCTTCTACGTAATGTCAGCACATTTTTTAGGTTTCATCATATCAACAACAAGGATCATGGTTGATCCTCTCAAAGTGGAGGCAATAATCCAATTCCCCCTCCCCAAGCACAATCCTTCAACTTGAGAGTCTACAAGGCAAGGTGAACTTTTTACGACGCTTGATCGCCAACTATGCCGAAATCACCAAGGGTTATATGCGCTAACTAAAGAAAGATGTTCCTTCTTACTAGGATGATGCCGCTCAACGCTCTTTTGACACATTAAAACATGCCCTCACAACGACCCCTCTGCTACGGCCACCTAACTATAACAAATAATTCTTATTATATTTGGCTGCTGCAGAGTCAACCATTGGCATGGTTTTAGTTCAGGAAGATGATTTATTCTTAGAATACGTGATCTATTACCTTAGTTGAGGCCTTGTAGGACCGAAACTCAATTATTCTCATATTGAAAAACTTGTGTTGGAAGCAGTTCATCCTATTCAATGGTTATGTAATTATGTTCTGTTTCGCAAGACCACCGTCATTGTTGTCATGAATCCATTCCAATATATGTTGACATGACGGGTTAGAGGTGGAAAAATCAGTATATGGATAGTCATCCTCCAGGACTTTGACTTAGAATTCATTGCAGCAAAGTCCAAAAAGTCATTGGTCTTTGCAAATTTTATTTTGGAACTTCTAGTTGAGTCAGGTGACGTTGTGCCTGAAGAATCGCCTATCTAGGGAGATATGTTTTTGATCACATCATATGATCCCTAGTACAGAGATATACTTATCTATCTCTAGAATTTGAAGTGCCCCACTTCTGCTTCTTGTAATGAGCGTCGACGTATACGCCATCAGGCTAAGAATTATCTCATACTCGATGATACATTGTATTGGAGAGGTGTAGATTGCATCTTGCATCGATGTCTCACACATGAGGAGATAGTCATCATTCATAATGATTTCTATACCATATCTTGTGGAAGTCATTTGTCTGAGTTGGAAACAATCCAAAAGATTCTACGAGCGGGTTACTTCTAGCTGACACTTATCAAAGATTATATAGAATCGGTAAAGAAGTGCCATCCATGCTAAATCTTCTCTTGGAAGATGAGGGCACATCCCACTCCCATGTTTCCTGTCATCACAGTTGGTCCCTTCACCAAGTGGGGGATTCATTACACTACTTGCAATCCCCCTTCATCAAGGGGGCACCACTATATCATCATAGCTATAGAATACTTCACTAAGTGGGTTGAAGCTATGCCAACATTTAAAGGTGATGGAGAGACTGCATCTCTCTTTTTATTCAACCAAATCATAGCAAGGTTTGGCATCCCAAGAGAGATTGTTACTGACCCTGGAAGTCACTTTCAGAACCAAATGATGACCGAATTAACATCAAAGCTTGGGTTACGACAAGAGCATTCATCACCCTACTACCCCTAAGCCAATGGGCAGGTGGAAGATGTAAACAAAACTCTTAAGACTATTCTACAGTGAACTATCAATTCAGCCAAGTCAAATTGGCATTTGATGTTATACTCGACATTATGGGCTTCTCGAACATCTGTTAAGACTGCAACCAATTTCTCACCTTTTCAACTTGTTTACGGGCTGGAGGCAGTCTTTCCCATTGAATGTCAGATCCCATCTCTAAAATTGGTAGTACAATTATTGCCAAACACTTCTCCACTTGAAGAATGGTTAGTACACCTTGAGAATCTCAATGAGTAGTGTTGTGATGCGACCCTCGCCAACGAGGCTCGCAAACATAAGGTCAAGTGTCAATATGATAGGTCCATTCATCCTCGGATTTTCTTTGAAGGTGACCTTGTCTTGGTCTATGACCAAGATAAGCATCCCCTGGGGGTAGGAAAATTCAAACCCATGTGGTTCGAACCTTTCATCATAAAAGAGGTATTAAAAAAGGGTGCTTATTGTCTAGTTGATTTTGAAGGGAATTCTTTTGCGGAGCCTAGAAATGGGCTCTACCTCAAGAAGTATTACTCATAGGCAGGTCACCATGGGTAACTTTTTTAACATATCTATAGTCGTTGTACTATTACTTTTTAGTTTCTTTTGTCAATATGGAAGATGTTAAGTGATTTCAAGGTGTTCGTTGGGTATGCAGACAGTGCTAGTCGGCACACTCGGAGGCTTGCCTCCACAACTTGGGTAATCTTTACACCTCAGGGCCAGTTGTTATCTTCTGGAGGTATATGCTTAGGTGACACCACAAATAATGTCCCTGAGTATAGTGTAGTTATTGAGTTGCTTCGTGACTCCTTGTCATTGGGTATCTCTCAGCTCCAGGTCTATCTCGACGCTCAACTAGTTGTGTCACAGTTAAATAGAGTATATCGGGTTCATGATCCAACCTTACATGGATGATTCCTTAGGGTACATCTCTTAGAATGAAACTTTGATTATATTACATATTTTCATGTTCCTAGGAGATTAAACCGAATTACAGATACTCTAGCTAATCAAATTTTAGATTGGCATCTTGCACACATATGAAAGAACATTGACATAAACATGTAAATACATTGTTACACACATGATCCATAAGACACAAAATATCAAAAACCATATATAATATCATAAAGTAACCAGAGTACATAGATGGACGCAAACGCCTCAAAAATAGGACCAATCATGAGTCATAGGGATTATGCCCTCAAAAAATATATACAAGTAGTGCTTGTGGCACGTAAAAATTCTAAATAGGTTCAAGGCCTATGAGCCCTGTTATACTGGTCCACAGCATGGGCTAAATGCTTAAACAATCGGACCCACGTCTAAGGTGCCCCCACTACATGAGGTTGCATGGATGGTGGCAGGTCCTCTATCTCTGCCATCGGGACTGTGCGAGTGAGTGCAGTAAATTTTTGCTCAACTCATCTGGGCACCCTCTCAGCCTCCTCGGCTGGGATGTTCCCTGCTATTGTTGGTCCCCTAGAAGCATAAGCTGTAGCTTGTGGCCGAGGATGACGCATGTTCCATGCATAATCAGTAGGTCGCGCTGGTCCCACATCTCCATACAACAAACATACATCTGTCAAATACTCTGGCATATAAAAAAAATGATATATATAACAAAAACAACATAAAAATTACATATACAACAAAAAAAACTACAAAGGTGGAGACTTACCCATCTCCCCTCGCACCTCACTAGGAGGCACGGGTATCTTAGAAACTCTAGAAAATTTTATCTCTACATATGGGTAATCCTTGATCATAGGGATCTGCCGTGACAACCATGAAAAAAAGTCATCATCGAAGGACTCATTGGTCCTTCCACCACCCTTTTGCGGCAGTAATATTTCCCATCTACATGCTGCAGGAAAAGAGGCCTGATGTCCTCGTACCACTTCCTGAGGACTAAAGCTCGAAACTCTCTCCAAAAAGAATGAACACAAAATCATCGCTAACGTGAAGTTCCTCTGTGTCCGCTACTGACAATCTGTCAATTGCCTCTTCATACACTCTAGTATTGTGGTACTCTAGTCAAAAATCTGTGCATTCAAGCACTGGATAGCATAGTTCATATGTGTGCGAGATGCCTGATGCAAGGCTATTGAACCGGTAATCCTCCCAATAAGAAATAATATCACTTGCAGCGATAGGTTAGTAATCTTACTTATGGGCACCTAGGAGCTCAAACATTTTGTCCCAGCCTCACAGTGCAGGGATATCAATTTTGCTATGTTATGTTGCCCCGATGGAAACATCCTGAAATTGACTGGTTCCTCTCTCCTTGAGAGGCCAGTCAAAAAATAGATATCCTCGGTGGTGGGCACCAGTGATTGCCCCTCTAGCATGAAGGCCTCTGCATCAGGGTGTCAATAGTCAACAAGGGAATTCAGTAGCCTCGGTTGCACTCGCATAAATCGACACAGGAAGAACTTTAGTAAACCACATTGCATCAACGCGACCACGACATTCGGATCTCCCGCAACCAACTCACTAGCTGCTTCATGCTCCCTTTCCCTCCAGTGGACATACATCCTGCCAAAACAACCAAGTTCAAGAGGGTTAGTGTGTGCTCTTTAGTTATTTTGTCTATAAAAGGGGGTCCACGCGTGCTGTCTAAGTGACAGTCATGTGTACACGTGGGTAGGCTTTACTCTGCCTGAGTGTACACGCGGCCTGTCCAGAGACAGCCTGCGTGGACCTACGACCAACCTTTTAAAGGTCGACGCCCACCCAAAAAATAAAATCAAAAGAGAAAAGAAGGAATTGAATAGCTATATAGGGGAGTTTGTACTTACTTGGTCTAAGCGGAAGTTCCTTCATCCACTGTAGCTCCCAGAATCATCGTTTTTATCGAAGGGGGTCTTTTGGCTCCAGAGTCAATTTCCAAATCAACACTGGTGATAATGAGCTACCAACTTCTATTTATAGACTTTTTGGCCTCTTTTTGTCACTTTTTTGGCTTCCCTTATTAGTTTATTTATACCAAAAACCATTTAGAGTGATTCAAGAGTTATATGGGAGGGATTTGATCGGGTATTGGGACAATTTTTTTTGAGTTTTGAGGAAATTTTGATGGTCCATGAAATTTTTTCCAAGAATCAACTTGAGCATATAGGTTAGGTTATTACCCCGACTTTTGTGTCTCGTTGTCTTTTTCTCTGCCATAGGATTGATCCCATCATGTTGTGACACAGAACCATCATATTTTCTTTAGAAGTGTCTCAACTTGGTGGTAGAGCTTACCAAAACATGGATGTCCTAGGTAGGTCATGGTTGCATTATGGTGTCCATGCTATCTCTAAAACACTGTAGGCTCGGGAGTTCTTATAGTCTTTCTTGAATACGAGTTTGAGACTCATTTTCATGATTATTCTTCACTCTTGATCTCACCTCACGACTCCCAAAAAGTAACGGGTCTCCTTTTAATCCCTTTTCAGACCCTCTAAACATGAAAAGATTATCGACTGATCTTGTGGCCTTTCACGCTCGTTAAACTAACATTTGAAGTCATGTCTGTTTGGTGGTAGTTTACCCCTCTTTCGGTCCAGACGGTCAACTGTACGAACAAAGGTATACTCTATGGAACCACAAGCTCTATAGAAGAGTACTCTCAAGTATAATTTTATCCCTTTTTCGGGCCTGAGGGACTAAACTTACGAAGAAGGAACCCCCACAGAGTCCATAGTTAAGCTCTTTTCAGACTCCCTAAAATTGAAAAGATTGTCGAGCAACCTTATTCTTTCACACTCGTTATATCGGTCTAGAAGAATATTCTCGACAGAGTCCATAGTTAAGCTTTTTTCAGACTCCTTAAAAATGAAAAAATGGTCGAGCTACCTTGTCTTTATCACACTAATTAAAATGGTTTTGAATAGACGTCTTGTCGGTGCTAGTTTGCCCCTTTTTCGAACCGACTAGACTATCTTCGAAAAAGGTGCCCCAATGGAGTCTCCTTTTATGTTTTTTCAGAATCTCTAAATATGAAAAACCACCGAGCTTACCTTCTCTGGGCTCGTTAAACTCACATCGAAGGACATTATCATTGTGTGTTTTGTTAACCATGTTTGCATACCTTATATGTCAGCCTTGTAACAGTTTTCTTCTGTGTCTTAACACCTTTGGCCCCCAGAGGATTTTTCCCGAGTATCATTCTACTAGAACATCAGTCTTTTCCTTATGCCTTGAGCTTGTATGTTTGCAACACTCGTTCCTCCTTTGTAACGCAATATTCCTTTATTCTTTTTTCTGAAATTATTGAAAAAAAAAAGACAAAAAAATCAAATATACCCCAAAAAGAGGAAGGGAAAAGTATTTTCTTTATTGGCAGCGTGCACATCTGTCTGTTTGTTAATCAGACTATGGGATGTAGTACGACCTTAGGAAGATTTTCTCACTATATAGATTTGTGTCCTCCACCGTTTGGTTATCCTTCCAAACATATGGAGAGTTTGTGTTGCCTCCTGCTTTGTAGACTTATGATTAATGCCATGCTGCCTGAGTCTCATTATTTGTCGTGCTATTAGCCAAGGGAAGTTTGTGACCAAGCCTAAGTTGGCCCCTCTGTAATATGTCTCTTTTCCTCATACCCAACCATCTTGAACATCCAATCAAGTCCTTGTTTGAAATCACTGAAGCCTTCAGTATGATCATCAAGATTATCAAGTCCATGATCGACGAGTCGTCGAACACCTCTCGGTAGTGCAGTTGTACACTCATATTAAACTCCTGCCCAAGCTTTAAAGATTTTGAAGTTGTTGCTCGAGCTCTGAAGATCTCATCTCTAGCAATCAGGCCGAATCAACTTCTGGAATATGGATACTCTATATGTATATCTTTCTGATTTCAAGATGTAGCTCCATTGTGTATTGTCTGTGGCTACTCTTTATAGTTATTTGACATGGATATATAGTGTATTTGATTGGTAGCCATGGTTCTATTTTATCCTGATCATGGGTATGCCCGCCTCATTGAGACATTTGTTATTTTGCAAATGGCACCTCCCGGTTCCTGATCCTTGGGCTCAATCGTTCGGCACATCAGTAAAGATTGGTAATGTATTTCATCCATCAGATGCTCTTCTGACCTAACACATTAGGGGGCATCTGTTATAACCCTAAATTTCACCACACATGCTTACCTGGCATCAGGCCAACTCATATCCTAATCCATTACTGCATCCTCTTTTATAAAGGCCCATGCACCCTAATCCATTACTGCATACGTGTACATGCTGGTTGACCCAAAATAGCCTGCGTGGATCGACAAAAGCATGAAAAAAGGGAAGTTGTCGATGGAACACAAACTCTATGGGTGAGTTAAATGAAACTCTCAGCCATGCATGGCTGAGGGTTCATCCAAATACCTAGCTCCTTCTAGCCTATAAAAGAAGGGGTAGGGGTCCTAGTTGGAGGAGGAAAAATATAGCAAAGAAACTCTGCCCATTTACGTATTCCCATTGTCCCAACCCTTTAGCCTTTCCTTGTGCCAAAGAAGATTAAAAGTAAAATAGTTGGAGGATAGAATAAGAGGAGCCCGGGATCAGGTTCAAGGAGTGGTGGACGGTCTCAACTTTTGTAAGTTGACTCATTCAAAGTAATAAAGAAAGTGATTTTCTCGTCCCAATTCATGAAATGTTTATAGTTTAATCAGTATATGTTTGGATTTCTAACCTGTTAGTATATAAGTAGTATGCATGCATAATTCTTTCTTTTCTTGGATGCAGGTCAGCTTTGGAAGGAGTATTGCAAACAAGTAATCGAGCACAATGGAGGATCGACATAAAACGCCGGGAACGAGGTAGGTTGATATTTCCATGCATTTACTAAGAAAAGGGGATTTAAATCTAGGGATGAAGGTAGAAAGTAATTTCTCTTCGATCATATCTGCATGCAAAGTATGAACTCTATTTTCTAGTCCGTAGGGAGATTTACCCCACAACAATAAGGGAACAGGAACAATTGTTGGTTGTTCTCTCAAGTCCCGAAAATCCAAAATTAGTGGGCAACAAGTGGTGTGTGTTCAACGCATTGAAGGAGTCAACCTTGGTTGACATTTCAGGTTTCGGAGGTTGAAGAGTCAAGGAACTTACATCAGGATTCGTGAAGTCACAAAATCCGAAATTCATTTTTCAGTACAAGTCCCAATCATATTTTTTGATCAGGTGTGTAGAGTTAACACCATGAATTTGATCACACAGGAATAACTCATAAGGACCTATGGATACACCGTTGTGTGGGTGAGATATTCCCTTTGGGGAAAATCGAAGAGTCAATCTGACTCAAGGAAAGGTTTAGAATGATCCTAATACCGAGAGGTCGTGTAGAACCTACTGAAGTAGGGGGTGTTGCATCACTATCTCAGTTTTTCTATCAAATTGAGGATGATGCAATGAGCTATGAGCCAACTGAGTACCCAAACAAGAAAATAATTCTATCCAAAAATGTCCAATGAAGATGGGATCTTTGTCACTTACAATAATTTTCTGGTGGCCTTGTAGCTTTTGAACTGTCTCCATGAATAAGGTGGCAACTGTACTAACTTTGAAGGGATGAGAGAGTGAAGCAAAGTGTACGTACTTGGTCAGTATATCAACAATCACCATGATGACACTCTTTCCTTCAAACTTTGGTAACCCTGTGATGAAATCCATGGAAGCCTCCTCCTAGTACTGACTTGTGATGGATAATGGTTGTAAAAGATCTGGGGTCTTAATTGTTTCCACCTTATTTTGTTGGAAAACCAAACATTTTTCCACAAACCTTTGAACATCAACTTTAATGCCATCCCAAAAAGAATCCTTCTTGACTCTATGGTAGGTTTTCAAAAATCCCAAGTGTCGTCCTATTGGAGAGGTGTACAATTCCATTAGTACCTTTTGTTTGAGTTGGGAGTTCTTACATAAATATAAGTGATCTTTGTACCATAGTGAATCATTTTTCCATGTAAATGTATCTAATGCACTGGAATCCTGCTACAACCTTTGAATGAGAGTCCACACTTTTTCTTCATTCTTCCATTCATCCCTTGCTTCTATTATTTGATCGGGTTGGATGATCGAGATATCACATAGAAAGGCCTCAACATATTCATCCTTTCTTGAGACTGCATCTGCCACAACATTTTGCTTCCCCTTTTTATAGACGATTTCAAAATCATAACGTAATATCTCGGTTACTCATTTTTTTTGTTCTTTTGAAGATAGTGTTTGTTGCAAAAAGTATTTAAGACTATCATGATATGTTTTGACCTTAAAGTGCCTACCTATTAGGTAAGGATTTCATTTCTTCAATGCATGTGGTATTTCCATCATTTCCTTCTCATAAATGGGTTTGTGTAAGTCCTTTCCCTTGAGTGGTCGACTTTCAAAAGCCAGGGGCCTTCCTTCTTGCATTAGGAAAACACCAATTCCATTTCCCGAGGCATCACATTCCACAATAAAGGTTTTTGTGAAGTCTGGAGTGGTCAACATAGGAGCTTTGCAACATCACCTCTTTAAGTTTTTCAAAATCTTTAGTTTCCTCTGGAGTCCATGAAAATGCATCCCTCTTAGTTAGTGTTGTTAAAGGTGCTTATATTCTTCCATAGTTCTGAACAAAGTTGTGGTAGTAACTTGTCAAACCCAAAAATCCTTTAAGATTCTTCAATGTTTTGGGAATCGGCCAATCCATTATGGCCTTAATCTTGTTAGGGTCTACCTTGAAACCTTCATGAGATACAATATGACCCAAATAATCTACCTCCTTTACTCCAAAGAAACATTTGGATGGTTTGGCATATAGTTGTTGCTCCTTTAGTAGTTGTATCACCTTCTCGACATGTCGCACATGATCCTCCCAAGACTTTCTATAGATTAGTATATCATCAAAAAATACTAACACAAATTTTTGAAGGAAGGGCTTGAAAATGGAATTCATCAACCCTTGGAATGTGGAAGGTGCATTTGTAAGGCCAAAAGGAATGACCAAAAATTCATAATGGCCTTCATGAGTTCAGAATGTTGTTTTTGGGATATCTTCTTCCTTAATTTTGATCTAATGATACCCTGAAGGAAGATCTAATTTTGTGAAATAGATTGCTCCATATAGTTCATCTAATAATTCATCAATGATGGGAATGGGAAACTTATATTTAATAGTGATCTTGTTGATCTATCTATAATCTGGACACATACGCCATGAACTATCTTTCTTGAATACCATTACCACTGGTGCAGAGTAACAACTTTGGCTAGGTCTAATAATGCCAACCTCTAACATTTCTTCAACCATGCACTCAATTTCACTCTTCTGGGAATAAGGGTATCTATATGGCCTGATGTTAGGAGGAACACTCCTAGGAATTAGGTGAATTTCATGATCATGATTTTCAGTGGGTGGAAGACCTTTGGGAATATCTTAAAATACTTTGGAATTCTTATCAATGATCCTTTGGAAATCTACAAGAATAGATGGCTTAGATGTTTGAACATATAGGAATAGATGGCTTAGATTGATCTTATTGCATTTTCCTGAGCAATTGATAGTTCCTCCATCTGCAATCATTACTTGAAACTCTGTCGCTGGATATACAAAGAAATTGAGAGCTTTGGCTAATTTATAGTGAATGAAATTATGAGTACTGCCAAAATCAATTAGGACTATTACCATTTTCTTTTTGATGTATCCTTTGACCTTGAGGGTTTGAGGAGTGCTAATTCTAGCCAATGCATTACATGATATCATGGGAGTCAACTCTTCATATGGAATTGCTTCTATGTTTTCATCTTGAGATGGTTCTTTCTCTTATTCTTCTTCCTCTTCACAATCTATGTAGAATAATTTCTTCTCACCACACTCATGTCCCTTACTGTGCTTGCTATCACAGTTAAAGCATAAACCTTTTTCTTTCCTTTCCTCCAATTTTTGAGGTGTCAACCTTGTAGGTTGAGGTGTTTTATAAGAAGGAGTATTGTTCTCTTTATAGATGTTAGGATTGGTCCTTCTAGTAGCCATAGCCATAGCCATAGTGTGCTATCATTTCTTCCATGAAAGATGTCCAAGTGATGAGTGATTTGTGAGAAAATATCCATCGATATCATACAAATTGATTAGGTTCTAAATATAAAGAAGCAATTCATACCTTTTGTGTATGTGGCACATTATGTAGATCAAATAATTTCTCCATATGAAGTATCCATGTGATTGGGTCCTTTCCATCAAACTTCCTCATATCGAACTTAGGAACGTGGTTGGTCCTCAACCCAAAGTTGGAGTTTCTCCATTCTTGATCCACCTTCCTTTTGTCCTCATCATGAATTTCATGGGATGAATTTTCCCTTATAGGTGTCTTCTCTGTTATGAAATTTTTCAATACTTTCGTGATCTCCTCTTTTAAACCATCCATATTTGCCTCCAACTTAGCTTCCATCTCTTGTAGTTAATATTTTGTTACTATATTCTTTTGTAAATCATTTATGTCCCTACTCATTTCTTCACCTTCATAAAGAGTCCAAGTAGGATTGTCCGGAGGCTTATTTGGTGTAGAAGTTCCCTTTTTGGGTGGCATGTTGGCCAAGTATCACTTTTGAACCTTGATTTTGAGGTGGTTCTACTAGACAATATTTCTTCTATTGTATCTCCCAAGTTTCGTCCCTTCTGGGTATGAAACTTTATTTTATGTATTTCTATGATATTTTTTCTCTTCAATTCCATAGGTCTAATCAAACTTGGATGTTACAAGTGGAATTTATGGTGACTTCCCCACAACTTGCCAATTTTTGGCCTTTCCAGGATATCTCACTTGTATAGTGTTCCCCTCACAAAATAATTGATATAAAATTCTAAAACTTGTACCCAAAATACTACAGACTGTCCAGAATCCAATGAAACCATTCCCACTCAATTTGGATACTCTAGGAAGAAGTTATGATTTTTTAACTTGGAACACCTTCTTGAGACTAGTTAATAGGACTAGTCAGATACCCTATCTTACACAAGGTGTATCTACAAATTTAAGATGACCCATAAGATGAAAGTTTTACCACAGATAACTTAATAATTTATGTAAGTAGAATCTAGAGTTCATGGTTTGAAACATTACATGAAATGATTTATAGAGAAAATCCCACAATGACTCAGTTCAGGATGATTCCAGAACCATATATTGTACAGGCCATATCTCTGAAAGTGTAAGGCCCCAGGAGATAAATTGAAAGCCAACGTACCATGATCTGTATACTAAATATCATCCAAGCCATTCCTTCTGAAACATTATAGAAACAAATTTATAGTGAAAATGCTAAGCTATCTTAGATGTAGCAACAAAACCCGAAGACAGTGAGCTCTGATACCATATGTTAAGAACCAAATATCAATATAGCATAGAAAAACCTCAGAAAAAATACTCAATGCCTTGAAAACGAGATAATTTTAGATAATAAGCCTCTTCAAGGGGGAAACCTCCTTTTACCCCACTTAAATGTTCAAGTACAAGATGATTCAAAATGAAAATGTCTCCTTCGTATATATAGGAGACTAGGAGGTATAATTACAACTAATGGACTAAAGAAGACATAAATAAAATAACATTAATAGTATAATATGCCCCAATTAAGGGGTAATGAGCCAATATTAGGTATTAACACTAGGAGGCTTATGTGTTGAGTTAAGCCGGAGAGCCTAGATGTTCAAGGCCAGTGAGCTTATTTTTGTATATGTCTTATCATTAATATAATACATTGTTGTGTGTAAACCAACCACGATAAAAGAGTATGGGGGACTAAACTACACTAGTTAGAGAAAGAGGGGGGTATAAAAGTTAAGGAAAATGAATAAGCTAGGGAGCTTAAGCCAAAAGGGAATATTATTTCAATAATCATTAAAGTATAAAGTATGGATAATTATTTTATCCTAAGTGCTAAGGATGGAGATAAGTGGGCCAAAGTAGTCCTCAACATGATAAGCCTCAACTTTGGGACATGCATACATATAGATTGGACATAGTTCATTTGAGGGGGATCCATTCATTCATTCCATCATCATTCACTCACTCATTTGGTTGTCCTTCGTACATTCTTGTACCTGTATCCATACCTATACATGTATATGTTCCCATACTTGTATCTGCAACTAGTTAGCTTGGGATTTGGACTGAAGACGCAGCCCGTGGAATATTGAAGAGGTAGACTGTCAGGCCCATGATCAATTTCCTTCTCGATGAGAGAATTGTTGGGAATTGATTTCCCGAAGGTGCCAAGACGCAACTACATGGCTCTGAGAATTCCTATCATGTTTTTGCTGAAGCCCCGGAAGAGAATTTTGGAAACCCAGGGACTGTTGAGAAGAGAAGGGGAATAATTCCTTGGGTGGGATATGCATGTGGGGAATGAGGGACTATAGGACTTTAGTTCAATTTGGCATCTATGACAGAGTCATTCCTATTTCCTGAGATACATCAACCTTAGTAATAATCCCTTTACCTGAGTGGAGTTTAGTCCCAGCTCGGGGGTGACCCACTGTTGAGAGTGATGATCGACGTGGTATAAGGTTGGGAGGTTCGTGGAAGGTATACACATAGTTGGTGATATTATTACCAATATAAGTGTGAATTGTGTGTTAAATTACATGTTGCATTATTATTTATGTTTTTATTTTTATGGGTGTTTCCTGTGTGTGGTTTATACCTGTCTTTATATTTATGGATATTGTCTATCTATGTTGCATGTATATGTTTACTATTATTCCTATATGAATCAATGCAGTTACAAAATGTATTTGTCTATTTTAAGTTTTATATATAAAGTTCTGCACGAGTTTCTATGTGTATGTGTTTTAATTTCCATATAGTTCGAAAACATTTTACATGGCATAGCCCAATTGGATGTTGGGGATGTTACAATATGGTATCAGAGTATGAAATATTTTTGGTGGAATGACCCAACTTGGGTGGTCGGGTATGTTACAGGGGAGGAATTTGAGGAGGAAGAAGAACATGAGAGTGAACCAGAAAACAACCCTTTACAACTTTTCTTGTATCGCCCTCCAAATATGGCCAGATCTAACGAGAATGAAAATACCTAGCCATATAAACCTTTTCTTGTTCCTTGTGTAGTCATAGTACATGGGATAGTTCATTACATGCCTAAACAACCTGAGAAAATATTGCCAAATTTTCACCCTCACCGAAAGGATTATGTTGAAGACCACGTAAATAAATTCTTGCTTTCTATAATACTACAAAATATTCGGCATGAGAATGTTGTTTGTCAGTTGTTCCCATTTATATTTGAGAATAAATCTTTGACATGGTTCTTCTCTCTGCATAAGGCCTCCCTTACTAGTTGCAAAAATTTTGAGACCATTTTTCTTAGGAAATTTAGGGAAAACAAAACACCAACAAATTTAGTCCTAGAATTGTCAAGAAGTAAATTGGATTCTAAGGAATTGGTCAATGACTATAATCAATGTGTCCTTACCATATTTAAATGAATCCCACAATTGTCTAAACATGCTAAATATGTTTCCACTGAATTCTACACCTTTGGTTTTCCCATGTCCATGGTGATGTTTTCTAAGAAAGATGATAGATCCACCCTTGAAGAATATTTTCATGAACGTTTTAAAATTGAAAAGAACATGTTGAGTTTAAAAGGGAATCCTGGGGAAAAAACATCCAAAGATAAAGGTAAAACCAAAGTAACTGTGTCCAAACCATCAAAAGAGAAGATTGATTTTGATTCCATGGATATGGAAGCTCTTTAGAGAATCGTCAAAAATTCTCTAATGAACTGATATATTTGAAGAGGACTGGTGAAGAAGGATCTTCAAAGTGAAATAAATTTTTTAGATTTCCTCCGAAGAAATACAAGATTACTCCACGAACCAATAAAACCAATCCTTCCCAAGAAGATGGGATTAATATGCAATATATTGTTTAATATTTACAAACTTGAGCAATATAAAATATGACTGAGTTCAAGGATGAAGGAGAGAAAAATCATGAACAACAAGAATAATATTGAGAACCTCAAGGAACAAAAGAGAAATAGGTGAAATCATTTTTGTATATCAATTATGGTGGAGAGGAACAAGAAATGGAGGAAATACGCCTATCCAAAAATGTTGTAACTGTTGGATTACTGAGAGGGGGGGGTGAATCAATAATAGAGAAATTTAATCCTTTTTAATCATATAATCCAAGTGTTATATCAATATATCATTATCATCCAATAAATATAGAGTAAATAATAAATTTACAATTGAACAATCATACACATACGCAGTACACCAGTGTTTTACGTGGAAAACCAAAGAGGAAGAAAACCACATAATGATTTTTCGTATATGTCTTGAAGAATTACATTCATTGGAAGCACCAACTTCCTTTGTTTTCCAAATGCAACTGGAAGGAGGCTCCAACCCCCTAGTTTCTTAGGATGCAAATGGAGGGAATCTCCAACTCCCCAATTCTCTGGCTATAACCAGAAGGAGGCTACAACCCCCTATGTTCTTAGGCTACAACCGGAAGGTGGCTACAACCACCTTTCCTTGCCCAGTCCAACCACCCTGACATATAAAAATTATGATGGAACCACTATCACACTATCACTGCGAGATATATTGTTGCAAACATGTACCAATCAAGATGCACCAAATAAGTTGTACCAATAACCTGAACCATGCATCAACCTATACCTCAAACTGTAATCAACTTGTACCATAAAAGGGTGCATCAACCATGCACCAACCTGTACCAAAAAACCTGTAATCAACCTATACCATAAACAAGTGCATCAAGCACGTGCCAACCTATACATCAACCTATACCATGAACAAGTGCATAAACCATGCACCAAACCTGTACAAATAACCTGTCACAACAACTTGTACAAGAAACCTATTACAACAACCTGTCTCATCAATCTTATCAACAAAATCAGATCTACTCACCAAGATAAATCACCAAGACAACTCTCAAATATGTGCATCAACCAACCATAACAAAACAACTCATAATCATCACCAATATCAATATGTGCTTCTAATAATACAAGTATGCTACATCATCCATAAACCACGTGTCAACAATATTACTAACAAGTGCCTCCAATCATGTACCAAGTGTTGGATCATGTTTTCATTGATGCCAATGGTTTGATTGATTGATTTCAAAGGATTGATGTCAAGTGATCATTGATTAATTCTTGTGAATGGATAGATGTCAAGTAGAATCATAGTCATATGATGTCATGCATAGACAAATATGGATCAATGAGTTCTCATTGATATGATGCATTTTTGGATTGATGAATCATTTTTTTCTTATCATGGTTGATAAGGTGCACAAATGGATGAACTCCAAATTGGTCCCATTATGATGAAAACCCTCACGGGAAGACACTTTGCGGTTGATTTATCCTATAATTATGGTTGGAGAACCCATGCTTATATGTGGAATAATGAGATGAAGATCAACTAAGTTGTTGGTGAAACTATCCTAGATGGATAGTACTTGTCATGACATTTATGGTGGTATGTGGAATGTCACATAACTCCTCATAATTTGAGAGTTATGTCCCTACAAAGATGAAGGACCCTCATATGAAGGCTTGTAGCCCCAAAAGGTCAAAGAAGTCAGAGTGCTTGAAAAGAAGAAATCATTATTTAAATGATAAAGTCAAGAAGGATTATTTGAATAATAAAGTGAAGTAACAAAATCAAATAAGAATACTTATATGATAAAGTAATGGAGAACTTTCTAATTATCGAAAGTGGTTAACCCTAAAATGAGTAAAATTGGTTAAGTGACCTAGAAATGGGTTAAGTGACCTAGAAGATGAAGAGTATAAATAAGAGGCAAGGGTCTCTTGTGAAATGTACATTTTCGAGCATCTCTTCAGAATGTATTAAAGATCTATTCTGAGAGAGAGAGAGTATGGAGGATCTCATGGATGAATCAATGTTTTGGCAAGTCTGAGATCATGATGACGAAAGTTTCGGAAGTTCAGAAACCCTAGTTTCTGAGGCGTACACGGGTTGTTTGTGTATAGAGTGCATACAGTACGCGGGCTAATAGTGTAAGGGTGCGTACTGACAGTGTATTAGGGTGAGTACATGTTGGTAAAGCCATGGAAACTTGAGAAGTTTAATATGTAGAGGTTCCATATTCTGAGATCAAGCTCCCAGGAAGGTCTACAGTGCTCATATACATCAAATCTATCCATTGGTTCAAAAGGTATGGTTACATGGTGTGTCTTTATGGATACTCTTGCTTATTGTTTTGGGAATTCTTAAGGCATTCTTGGTATGTCTCTTATGTGCTTTGAGTTGATGGAGTAAGCAACACTTTTATGTTTTAGTACTGATATGATGGCTATAGTATACTAGTTGTTTACACATGTTTGAGTAGCATTCATATTATATGGTTGAGAAACATGAGTAGGATATTGAAGATCTTGGATGTGTTGTGACTGGTTGTGGGTCAGATTAGACAGTAAGAGATAGAAGAGAATTTGATTGTAGGTTGAAGAGGATCTAAGTATGAGATGAAAAGATTAAACCCTAAAATCTTAGAAGATATACACATGTTGTAGTATATACTCGTCATGTACATACACAGGCTGCACTACTAGTAGGCCACGTACATACGCATGTTGCACTACCGAAAGGTCGTGTACCTGTGAGAAATTAATATATGTGGAGGATTGTTGCCTCAACACAGTTGGTGTTGAGGATGTAAGCTTAGTATTGCATATAGAATTGGTGCTCTTGTAGAGTTGTACTCTATTAAGTTGTTGCTGATAAACCCCAAGGACTGAAGTCCGTAATAAAAAGAAAATTATATATACATGTTTTTTTCTTTGTGTTCCTTGTGGTGATAGTTTGTTGATGATATATTTCTGATATATGTTGTTGATATGTGTTCACTAGTTATAAAAGACAACAATGGTTAATGATTTAATTGTGATTGCTAACTAATGAGTTTTGTGTAAGAAGGAAGTTTTGGGGAAAATATCCCTACACTATTCACCCCCCTTCTCAGTGTAGTCTGTGTGTCCAATAGTTGGTATCAAAGAAGGCCTTCACTATAAGACTTGACAAGCTTGGAGGAGATCCATGGACACACAAATGGATGATGAAGTTCCAATCCTTAATGAGGAAAACTATTCTACTTGGAGAATAGAGATGAGAGTGCATTTGAAGGAAATGGGAATAGGTATTTGGAAGGCATCCATTGGTGGATCAGTCTCATTGAAGAACAAGTCAAATTTTGCATCTCAAAGGGAAGGAAAGAAGAATGGTGCATTGGCTCTCAATACCATTCTTAGTGGACTCTCAAGCCCTATCAAAGATAGCATGGGACAATGCACTTCCACCAAGGATCTATGGCTAAAGATAGAGGAGACATATCAAGGCAAGAAGGATTAGGAAGATATTCAAGACCACTCCATCAAGATCATTAAAGGTAAAGAATCTCCAAAAACCCTTGATTGTATTATTTCTAAATGTGATCTTGAAAATATTCCAGGTGAAGACAAAGAATCAAGTGATGATAACACAAAGGAAGATCTTGAAGAAATTTCAAATGAAGGAAAATAATCATGTGTTTGTAACATCCCGCTCTGGCGCACTGAGGACACTTATTTTTTGAGGACACTTGCTCGCAAGTGATCTGGACCCTTTTGATGTTGGACCTTATATATTGATTATGATGTGATTGACAGATGATATGATGTGTTACTATTCATGTAGACGGGTGCTATTGACTCAGTTTATTGAGTGTGCAGGT
>ML790300.1:776263-792111 GCA_009831015.1 Picea engelmannii | reverse complement strand
CCATTTTACCCCTTTTTCGAACTGACTAGACTATTTTTGAAAAAGGTACCCTAGTGGAGTCTTCTTTTACATTTTTTCAGACTCTCTAAAAATGAAAAAACTATTGATCTTACCTTCTCTAGGCTCATTAAAAATTACATTGAAGGGGGTTTCATTGTGTCTTGTTAATAACATTTGCATCTCTACGTCTTTGGCCTAATTTTGGCTCCATGTTTCTCTCAACTAAACCTTTGAAGCATGCCTTATATGCAAGCCTTGTAGCACTTTGCCTCTGTGACCTGACACCTTGACCCATGGAGGAATTTTCCCTGAGTGTCCTTTTCCTACACATGTCTCCTTGCTCTGAACATTAGTGTGTTACTTGCTCCTGGAACTAGTATGCTTGAGACACTCATTCCTCCTTTGTAACATAACATTCTTTTATTCTTTTCAAGCTCTTTAAAAAATTGAAAAAGACAAAAAAAAAAAAAAAAAACCCAAAAAAGAGGGGATGGGAAATATATATTGTTTTTTGGTAGCACAATGAGTCGTCGTTGGATAAAGCACATCCTTTTTTTTGTTCGTCAAGATTTTGGGTTTAATACGACCTTAGGAAGTTGTTCTTGCTACATAGAGTTGTGTCCTCCTCCGTTTGGTTACTCTTCCAAACACATGGAGATTTTGTTTTGCCTCCTGCATCGTGAACTTATGTCAATGTCATGTTGCATGAGTCTGATCATATTTCGTGCTCTTTTCCAAGGGAATTTTCACCCAACATGAGTCGGCCTTTCTGCAGTTTTTCTCTTGACCTCATGCCCAGCCATCCCAAAAGTCCAATCAATTCCTTGTTCGAAATCAATGAAGTTCTTTGCCTGATCATCGACATGCTCTTTTCTTTTCCCGATGAGCCATTGAAGACCTCTGGGTAGTGAATTCATACACTCACATTGTACTCCTACCTAAGTTTTTAATATCTTGAAGTTGTTTCTCGAGCTCTGAAGACCTCATCTCTAGCCATTGGAAGGTGTTGGCTTCTTGAAGATGGATATTATACTTGTATATCTTTGATTTTGAGATGTAGATCCATTGTTTATTGCTCGTGGCTACACTTTATATAGTTATATGACATGGATATGTAGTGCATTTGATTGAAATCCATGATTTTCTTCATCCTGAGCATGGGTATGCCCGCCTCAGAGAGACAATTGTTATTTTTGCAGATGGCACCTCCCGAGCTTTGGTTCCGGGCTCACTCATTTCGTACATTGGTGAAGATTTTGTAATGTATTTAGGCCATCAGATGCTCTTCTGACCTCACACATTAGGTGGCATTAGTTATAACCCTAAATTGATCTACATATGCATACCTGGCATTTTTCCCTCTTACTTGCATTTTTTTCCAAGCCATCATTGAGTTGCTCTTCTAAAAAACTCATTTTTTGAAGATGTACGCGCCCTGCACCATTACTGTCCATGTACATACTCTTTCTGCACCACTAAACCCCTTATATGTATGCATGTTGCACCACTACAACCTACGTATACTTGCAAAAGTTGCAAACAAAAAAGTTTCAAGGAATTCGTTGAGATTACGGGCTATTGGGTAGTTTCCCAACTAATCCAATGCCTATATCTCATCACCCAACCAAATATCCGTCCTTTTACCATATAAAAGGAGGTTTTGGGGTCTCATTCCACATCTAGACATAAGAACAGTGAAACTATGCCCGTTTCACATCCCCTCCTTGCCCCAAGCATTTGCACCCGTTTTGTGAGAATTGCCTCAAAATTCCCCAATTTGCCTTCCTTCCTCCATCAAAAACCCATCATACTTCCCAAGAAGAAGGTTGAGAGGAGAAGCCATACAGAGGTTCACTTGTAGCTTGGTGAAGAGGAGACCAGACTAGGTTCATGGGGCAGTAGTCGACTTTGGTTGTAAGTGATAATTATATTATCAATAAAAGAAGTACTTTTCTTGTCCCAAATCATGATGTGTCAAATGTTTCCATTTGATTTATGTTTTTATTCTAACATATAACCCTAGTTTGTACATAAATTGCATGCTTGTAGATTTTTGTTTGTCTGTCTTTGAATGTAGGCCGACCTTGGGAGGAAGCATGCAGTCGACGAAGCTATAGAGCACGAGAGGATCATCACTAGACACAGAGTAGAGGTATAATTACCTGATCCTTCTCATTTTGTTTTTCTTGTATGAGTCTGGGATATGTTTGGGGTAGTTAGAGAAGTAGGAGACTTTTAAACGGTTATTGATCTGCCTACATTATAAACACTGGTGTAGCCATAGGGGGGTTTTCCCATAACAAGTTGGCCTTATGATTTTGTATCGTGTCATGATTTTTCATTGCTATGGTTAGTGGAGTCCTCGTGACTCCCTCAGTTAGTGCTACCCAAACCATGGTATTTTCTCATTCCATGGGGATGAATCCTTTTGTATTTTTGAATGGTACGTTGAATCATGATATGAAACTAATACCTTATGCCTCTAATAATTTTTCTCATGGTATGCCATACATGTCTTCTCACTTTCCATCCTCTGTCTCATCTCCTTATGTGAATCCTAGTTTTGGGTCTCAGGGCATGTTGCCTCCTTATTTTCCCTTTTCATTTGGTGAGAGTCATATCCCTAAACCAACTCTTACGATAGGAGGTTGGAATCTTCCTTCCTATGGATCCAATCCTAGCTTCAATTTTATAGGATCAAGTGCTCAAATGGGAGTTCATTCTACATATTACATCCTGTCCATATATCCTTCTTCCACTATGTTGGTTCCTACGAATGCTTTTCCCATGGAGAAACTCCATATTTCCTTTAGTATTTCATCCGGGTGGAGTCAGTTTTATAGTATAGGCAACCCCCTTCACGAAGTTCCTTCGTCTGGGGACAACATATATCCTCACATGAGTAACCCTTGTCATGTCGCTATCTCTTTGCAAGGTGATTCCTCAGTGACAATGCCCTTACAAGCCTTTATGAATCAGTTTGGAGGAGGATACTTTCCTGCTGGACATGGCCATGGTGTATACCAGAACCCTTCCTGGCCTACAATTTATGAATACTAGTCTTTCTCATAACCTTGGTATCAAATGCCACAACCAACCACCACCACCATTCTAGTCACTGAAAGTCATACTGACATTATATCACCAACCTCTGCTAGTCTTATTGGAGATAGGTCAACAACCTCTACAAGTCATGTTGAAGACCAACAATCATCTGCTTCATTTCATGCTAGGGGCACAACTCTAGTCACTGCTAGTCACACTACACATCCATCACCAACCTCTGCTAGTCATGTTGGGGATTCATCATCAATCTCTACTAGTCACGTTGGGGATTAATCACCAACCTCTACTAGTCATGTTGGGAATTCATCACCAACCTATGCAAGTCATGTTGGAGATTTTCTACTAGCCTCTCCAAGTCATGTTGGGAGCATGTCACTAGCCACTGCAATTCGTGTTGGGGGCATTCATACGATTGAGAAGCCTAGACGTATAAGACATAATCCCAAGTTCCTTTGTAGTCTTTGCAAAGGAGATCACCTTACTTGTTTGTGTCTTGCTACTGTTGTGGTACAAGAAGCATGGTCCTTTCCTGGGGGGCCTTTGGGTTTTGAGTCATATTTGGTTTCCTAACCTTCTTTGGTTGATACAACAGTCATACCGATGAAATATTCAGTTGATACCCCTCTTCTTTTAAGGGGTGATGTATATCTTGACCTTGTTGTTTCACATCATTCTCAACCAGTGGTCGTGTCGATGCAATCTTCGACTAACACCACTCATTTTTTTAGGGGTGATGTGTCTTTTGACCTTCATGTCTCGCATCTTATTCAACCAACGATTGAAGAAGTGGTCATGTCAATGTAATATTTGGTCGATCCCACTCTTCTCTTGGAGAGTGACAAGTCTAAGGAAGTGACATTGTCGATGCAATCTTCAGTCAATCCCACTCTTCTTTTTGGGGGTGATGAGTCTTTTGACCATGTCATTAACATTTCTAGTTTTGTACCTTCTGCACAAGGGAGCATTCCTCTCTCTTCGAGTATGCTCCCTCCAAGTCCTAGGGTGGTTTCCTTTGATTGGAATGATCTTGTAGAGCCCTGACTTCCTTCTTCGACACCCTTCTAGATAAGGGGAATTATTCAATGTATTGTCGATAAGGTAACCTATGCAAGTATTTTATCCTCCTCGACTTGGAGAGATTTGGGTTTTGCCAAGCTTGTGTCAACTATCTGTGAGTTGTTGACTTTCGACAAAAGTTCTGCACCAGGAGCCTTGGCCTCCCCCATTATATGATGCTTAGAAAAACATCCTCTGAGTCTTGGTTAAGCTATTTTCTTACTCTATTAAAAAGAGAAAATATTGTCGAGCGAACTTGTCTCTTTCACACTCATAAATTGGATTTGAAAGGACATCTATTTGGTGTAAGTTTAGCCTTTTTTCGGACCAAGAAGATTAATTTCGAAAAAGGAACACTCTAGTCACTATTGTATAGAAGAGTTCTCCTGGGTATTGTTTTATACTTTTTCGGGCCTATGGGACTAAATTTACGAAAAAGTACATTCTTTGGAGTTAAGTTGTAATTACATCTCATTATCCTGCTTGCAATATTGAGCCTGTTTTTTATTCCCTCTTTCCATTATAAGCCTATTACCTCAACAGTTTGGATCATCATCCAAGTAGAGACTTATTTATATCCATTGCATCTTGAAATCCTATACCCCAAGAGGAAACATTCCCATGAGTGTCCATATCCTGCATGCACCTCCTTGCATTGAGCATAGGTATGTTCCACTGCTAGAACTAGTTTCTTAATCGTGACACTCATTTCCTCCTATGTATCATAGAATTCATTTGTCTATGAAAAAAAAAAGGACAGGATGGAAAATAATATTATCTTATGTTGGTAGTAGTTGTGTCACCTTTGAACAGACCACAAACTTTTGAGTCCACTTGTCATCAAAATTTTGGGTTTAGCATGACCTTAGGAATTTGATCTCGTTATTTAGAGTTTACTCCCTCTACTGGTTACTCTTCCAATCCCTATGGATATTTTTATTGGTGCCTCCTACATCACAAAGTTTCATCAGTGAGTCTATGCTACCAGAGTCATCCATATGTCTCATGCTCTTGTTCAAAGGATGTTCATCAGCCTGTGTCGACCATTTCTCAAAACTCTTGGATTTTCATGTTAGCTATACCCTCAACGTGTCTCATAATTACATGAATTTGTAGTCCTATCGTGCACTCTGGTCTTAATTTCATTATGGGTAGGTAACCTTAAACCCATTAGTCAGCATTTCCTCATTGGTCGCTGACTGGGGGGTTTACCGTTTGTTCGAAGGAAAGAAATCTATTCACACAATGGGATTCGTGCAATGTCTTGGATGTCATTAGCCTTATTGGTGGTTTCCTCTCCTTTGTCGACAATTTTCCTTATTGGATTCTATTGTTAGGGTCTTTTTCGTGCACTACTTGCATTTGGTGCATGTGAAAGATGCACACGGTTGTTGGTTCGTGAACATGTTCTTTGCCTGTGTTCCTCCAAATCATCAAGCTCCTAATTTGTACCTTCTGCTAAATGATGAGATATGCCTTAATGCTCTCCTTTCAGCGGGTCTCCTTCCATCGACTTCAAACCATCTATTTTGGAAAAAAGACCTAGAGTCCTATGAGTACCTAGAGGCTTGCAGTCATTAGAGGTTCTCTCTCCATCAACAGTTGGGAATACATCAATGTCTCATAATCGATGGATTCTTCAAGTGTTCGACCTCAACTCATTTATTCACACTTGTAAGAACGTATTGGGTGCCTTGATACCTACTTTCATTATCGGTAGGATGTCTCTCATTTGTTAACACTATACCTTAATGGTCGGTAATCAAACAAATTCTCATTGAGTTTGACCTCAACTCCTTTATTCACACGATGTAGAATTGCACCTTTGGTGGATCGTGTAGAAGACTTCAAGACATCAGTTTATAGTCACAACTTTCCTGAGTTGTTGCTATCTTTCATTGGAACATTACCTATATGCATTCAGTGATCATGGGAGATCAAATTGTACTCCATTGCATACATATATCTTTAGATTGATTTTGAGACTGGTTTTCACTAGGACTTGTTCATGACTATGACAACCTATGGAATGTATCTACTCTTTTATTTCCTATTCATGGCCATGAATAGTTGTTTGGTATATTTCCACATGGAAGTGTAATTCAAATTGGCATCCATGTGTGCAAAGTCAATATGGATTGTAATATTATTATGAGCAATTAGTTCATCTAGTTGAGTCTCCATTACTCCACTTTTGGGAATTATAATATATTTCGGCCATTGCAGATAATCCTTTGACCTCACACATTAGGGGGCATATGTTATAGCAATATTTGCATCACCCCATGAAAACTTGCTCAAAGGGCCTTTTTCCATTTCCCTATGCAGACTTGAAGTCCCTTTTTGCAGTTCCCAGAGATAAAAATTGTATTTTTCCACATATACGTGACCTAACAACTATGCAATGTGCGTATATGAAAGTTGCACCATTACAACCCATGTACATCGGGTTTTGTGCTCAAAATTAAAAAATGGTGTCGGTTTTCCATGTCACGTCATAGGATACTTGATCATTGACCTTCCATATACAGGAAACGTTCCGAATCAGCCCTTCAGTTCCATTTGAAGATTATAAATGGGCCATATCCAATATGTGGAAAAGAGGAGAATAATTCAACTTTGAGAGAAAACTTACTTTGGAGAAATTATTCACTTCATATTGAGTCTGCATCCCTTTGCCCTTTTAATTCTAAACACATTTTTCAGCCCCCAAGCTCTTCTCTATTTGATGGAGAACCTCATTGTCTCTCTTATATGAGATTTCCTTTGGTGGAGGATTGAAATGGTGGAGGCCCAGCTGGAAGGGACTTAGTTTCTCGGTTCTGAACGTCCCGACACAGAATTTTGTCATTCATACACTTCTGTTGATTACATTTTAATAGAAATACTTTTTTTTCGTCCAATTAATGTCTTGCAAATATTTGAATTGTTATTCCATGGGCATATTTGTTATGAATATTGATAGATTATGGTATTGAATGTGCTAATTTTATATATTATCACCATATGCTTGTGTATCTTGGTTGTTGAGGACAAGTTGCAGGTGTATTGCTTTGATTCAAGTGCTCGACGGTGGACTTCATCGAACGTCTGGACGAGGTAGGATATTTATCTTGTCTTGTTAGAATATTTGTTTATATAGAATACCTTATATTAAAGTTGATTTTTGTAGTCATTTCCGCCTTTTGTGGTTTACCCCATGCCATAGAGTGATTTTCCACGTAACACATGGAACAATTGGGTGTTAATCCATGGATCAGTGTAGTCATTAATATGGAGGATAATATGAGCTGTCACATCACTCTATTTTTGGAACATATTGTGACCATCAAATTACCTAAATACAAATGCATACTAAAGAATTTGGTTTTTACCTAACGACACGATATACCAAGTTGTTCTTAATTAAATCCTAAGTGGCTAAATATCCTAACATCCCCCCTTAAGAACAACTTGGGATAGGATTGAAGGATTTACAATGGTGACACAATAGGATAAGGAAGGAGGAATTAGAGCCTATCCCCCCTTAATGATAACTTTATGAAATCCTAGCATAGGTTTAAGTTTGGATAAATTCACTTCTGTAAGAGACTTTGTGAAAATTTATACAACTTGATCTTCTGTAGGGAAAAAGAGCACTTCAATAACTTGATCATGAATGATATTTTTGATGAAGTGCATGTGTAGATCGATGTGTTTGTTGCGCTGATGTTGAAATGAATTTTTGATGAGCTTGATGAAACTCTAATTGTCACACCAGAGGGTGGTAGGATGCTATTGCTGGAATCCAAACTCTAAAAGGATATATCAAAGCCACAAGGATTATTGACTTTCATTAATCACTACTTGGTACTCTACTTCTGTTGAAGAAAAATAAATAGCCTATTGTTTCTTACATGCCCAAGTGATAGGTCCTAAACCAAGGATAAAATCATAACCTACAGTAGACTTTTGATCATCAAGGTTGTCGACCCAATTTGAATCTATGAAACCAACCAATAAAAGAGTCCCACCTTAACTGTAATGTATCCCAAACTAAATTGTACCCCAAACATACTGAAGTATCCTTTTAGCTACTTTCCAATAGATTTCATGGAGTGTTTGCATATATCGGGCGACAAGACCAACACCAAAGGAACTATCAAGACATATATGGGTCAATTATAAGAGGCTACCAACTAACTAATGGTACCAAGTGGCATCAACTTCAGGAGAAGAATAGGTGGAGACAAGTTTGATTGTAGACTGGAAGGGAGAAGGGGCTGGTTTAGAATCATCCATGAGAAATAAATGAAGAAGGTCATAAGCATACTTGTAGTGGTAAAAACCAATTCCTTCCATGGTTTGAAATACTTGGAGGCCAAGGAAATAGTGCAAATAGCCTAATTCAATCATTTCAAATTTATTCTTAAGGTTGGTTTTCACATGATTTAAACGTTTAAGGTCACTACTAGTGAGGATAAGGTCATCAACATAAATTAAAAGGATTATGAGATGGATTCCTACTTTCTTGGTATATACATTAGGATTATAATGGCATCTATAGAAGACTGTTTCAATAATAAAGTTTCCCATTTTGGCATACCAATCTCGAGGATCTCGCTTAAGAACATAAAAATATTTCTTAAGGTGACAAACACAGATAGAGTCATTCTGGACATAGCTAGGAGGTTGTTCCATGTAGATTTTTTCTTGCAAATCCCCATGCACGAAGGTGGACTTTACATCCATCTAATGTACCTCCCATATATGTGAGGCTACAAGGGATATAACAAGGAGAATGGAATTCATTTTGGCTATAGAGGAAAATGTTCCATTTTAGTCAATTCCTTCAACTTGGGAGAATCATTTGGAAACTAGCCAATCCTTGTGTCTTTCAACACTTCCATTTGATGCATACTTAGTTATGCACACCCATTTACATATGAAAAACATTATTCCTTTTGGAAGAGGTACAATATCCCAAGTATTGTTCACCATTAAAGAGTGATACTCTTCATTCATTATTGCATCCCAATATTGATGACCAAAAGCTTATGCAAATATTTCTAAATCGCGAGTCTCTGAAACTTGATATAAAAGAGAATTTTATTCCTGGAACTATGAATGTGTATGGCATTGATCTAAAGGATCACTAGAAATATCACCAGCTGCTTCTCGAGCTAAATGGACCCACTGGGAAGCTGTGGTGCTGGTGCAGGTTCATCCTCAATGGACTCATCTAGAGGAAGATGAGTAGGCGGAGGTGAATTTACATTTTCATTATCATCATATAAAGAAGAAGAAACCATAATAGGAACATAATATGGCACAGACGTCGAATATGGATAGCGGTCTAAAGAAGGAACACACGTTGAGTTAGGCTTGCAAGCCAAGAGATTTTCATCAAACTCAATACATCCTCTAATAATAATTTCATTAGAATGACGTTGAAAAAGTATGTAACCTTTAACATATTTAGAATAACCAACAAAAATACACTTCTCACTTTTAGGTTGTAAACCTTTCCTTTTTTCATCAGGAATGTGATCCCATGCTACACTACCAAATACACAGAAGTGTCTTACACCAAGATTAATTTTATTACATGTTTCTTCCAGTGTTATATTTTTTAGAGCCTTTGTGGGAGTGATATTTGCTATGCAATTTGCACAATTAATGGCTTCTACCCAATAATTAAGACTTAACCCCTTAGACTGGATCATAGAATTAGCCATTTCTTTTAATATGCGATTGTTTCTCTCAATAACATCATTTTGATGTGGTGAATATGGAACAAAGTGTTTCATTTAGATTCCCCGTGTAGTGCAGTAACTTGTAAATTTATTGTTCACATATTCCCCTCCATTATATTTTCTTAAACTTTGAAGTTGATGTCCATATTTATTTTCTACAAGGGCCTTGTGGGCCAAGAAAATGTCAAAAACTTCGCTCTGAAGTTTTAATAAGTAAACCCAGGTGCATCTAGAGAAGTCATCAATGAAAGTTAATAAATAATTGCACCTAGAGAAAGAAGGAGAAAAAAGCAGACCACACAAGTCACCATGAACAAATTATAAAGGGAACAAAGTGTGCCAAGATGCATGTTTGTTAAAACTGTCCTGATGATGTTTTTTGAGAACACAATCGAAATAAACATCATCTCTGCAAGAAACAAGAGGAAGACCAGTCACCATCTATTGATTACATAATTGTTTCAATGAGTGATAGTTTACATGACCAAACCAATCCTACCAAAGTTTTATCAAGTCATCGCTATGATCAACAAAAAATCATGGAAAAGATGATGGACCAAAGTTGTCAAACTTGTACAACCTGGTAATATCATCAACACTTCATGTTGTGAGGACATGCTTAGGATATTTTAAACACTTAATTACAACTTGGTGAGGTGAAAACTCTACAGTTTTACCTTCACTTGAATGAGTGATTTGATACACTGATAGAAGGTTGCAGGAGAGACTTGGAACATACAATACATCATTGAAATGGCGATTATCTACCTAATATATTTCAGACCCTACAAAACTAAGAGATCTATCTTCACCAACAAATATTTTATTGGTGTTACATTCATTTAGAGAAAAAATTATGGTTTTATCCTTAGCCATATGATAAGATGTTCCAAAATCAATAATCCACTCGTTAAAAGAAGAAGTAGAAATTGCATTGAAGGAGACACTAAAAGAAAAAAGTGCATGTCCATGAGAAGAAGAGTTAGAAGAAGAAGAATCATGATTGATGTTGTACTTATTCATCATTTCTTCTAAAGTTTTCATCTTCTTAAAACATTTGGACTCCACATGAACATATTTCCCACACAAGTTGCAATTTCGGTCAGTCTTCTTACTTTTATATTTTTCTCTTTTGACGCCAATAGGAGTGGAAGCTAGTTGAGAGTGTTTTGGACCTTGTTTTGCTTGTTGTTGTGGCAAGGATATTGCATCTTGTGATTCTTGGATTAATGTTTTTGTTGGTCCACTAGGGATTTGTTGGAGGTACATGTAGTAATGATCACTCCAAGTTGCACAAGTTTATATTGCTCTCTAATCAAAGAATCACAAAAAGACTCAAGAGTGGGATTTTTATAGGCACTTTCTAAAGCCCCTCTAGTGGCATAAAATGTAGACACAAAGAAAAGATGTGCACAACCAAGCTTAGAAAGAATAATATAGATGCATTAGTCTTCCTTCAGATCTATTTTTCAATCTATACATAACAATATAAGTGTTTTGAACTTAGATAAATAGTATTCAATGCAAGGAAAATCATTAAGACTTGGAGTCATTAACTAATTTTCTATCTTGTGGGGCTCAAATAATATTGTGTTTACCAAACACAACTTCAAGATTAGTCCAAACTGCATCAGGAGCATCAATTCCTTGAAGGTGAAATCTTAAATCATGTGAGATGGACATTCTGATTAGTCCACGTGCTTTCTCACTCTTATTATCCCATTTGACTTTATTTTCATCATCTATGGTTTCTAGTTCTTCTCTCAAGGTAATCTGGTACAATCATTTACTTAATACATATTCCATATGGGATTTCCATGAGATGTAGTTGGTAATAGTAAGAAAAAGAACATTGGGAGATGCAATATCAAAATATGTAGAAAAATATGAAAGTGATGGTTTGGATGGAAATATCTTGAAAAAATAGGTTGTTTAAAAAAAACGACACTGAAAACAGACTTCAGATGTGAAGATTATGTTGTTTTGCAAAAAGGAATAAACGGTAACCAAAGATCCATGTAGCAAGTATAATATGGTCCACATGGTGATGCTCCTCATTATCCATTTTTTCCTATAAAATCACTTTTAAATAAGTTACTTATATAGTGACCCAATTTTATAGAAAAAATTAGAATCACTTTTACACTAAAGTTACTTTATAAATGAAAGTTGCATGCAAAACAAATAACTTAAAATAAAATATTAAAGTTATTTAATAATGATTCACTTTTATAACTAAGTGAAATGCACTTTATAACGAATGCATTAAATTTTAAAAAAATGTAACAAAAATGAGACTTGAACTCAAGAACCAAGTGAGTTAGTGCAAGCCACAATATAGTATTAAGAATGTGGATTGTTGTTGTTGTTGTTATGGAAGATGGTATTGGAGTGTGTGTTCAATAAAAACGTATTTTCATGCATTTACACACAAAAAAAACTCTTTTCTCAACAACAACAAGTGTTATATCTTGGTTAGCTTACCCACACAATGCAAATTGTCCCTATGTTTTATTTATTTATCGAGATCGCACAAAGCACATGACAAAGAGCATATGCAATCTTGAAAACCATTTCCTCTCTATTTCTGATTTGCTGAGGTCGCACAGAGTGCAAGGCAAAGAGCATATGCATATAAAAAAGAGTATCAACCCAGAAATTTGAAAAAACAAAATCTGAAAAAAAACTGAAATATTATCTCTATACCAATTTGAAAGGGCATATTCAGGCTTTATACCTCCGGATCTGACTAAAATGGTTGTATCTTGGGAAAACAAAAACCTTTTAGAGTGAATTGAAAAGTGTTTATAGCTAAAAGAAGCACTCCAAATGCAATGGAATAGTCCTCTCATCCTAGAAATGTACGTAAATGGAAGAAACCAAAGATGAGGTAACACATCTTCAAGATCCCAATCTACAATAGAAGTGGGTCTTCGAATACTCTTTGATACCATGTTTGACAAAAAAGGTATTTCAAAAAAGGATGAACACCTTTAGTAATCATTCACACAACTAGATCAAATATCAACACACTAATGTTTTTACATGGTAAAAGCCCTGTGGGGAAACTTCCATGGCCCCAACTAATGTGGCCACTTGGAGCAATTTATTAATGCAAAATAAAATATTACAAAGCGATTTACAAGATATTTTCTCACAATCAATCATCTGCAAATGACCCTCCATTCTCTTTAAATACAAATCATGAACCAATCAGGTGTTAAGTCATGAATCAATGTAACCATGAATATCGAGGAGAATATGAGTCGTCGGATCACTCTATATCGGAAACATATAATGACCATCGGATTACCCAACTACAAATGCATACTAAAGAAACACACTAAGAAACACACTTTTACCTAATGACACATTAGACCAAGTTGATATTAACTAACTCCTAAGTGTCTAAATATCCTAACACATACATATGATCAAGTTGTAGACATTTTCACAAAGATTGTTATAAAAGAGAAGTTTTTCAAGATTCAATATATGCTAGGAGTTCAAAAAGTTGTCATTAAGGGGGGATAGGCTCTAATGCCTCCTTCCTTCTCCTATTGTGCTACCTCTGTAAATCCTTCAATCCTATGCCAAGTTGTTTTAAAGGGGGGATGTTATGATATATAGAAACTTGGGAGTCAATTAATTTTAACTTGGTCGAATGAGTCTTTAGGTAAAGTGTATTTCTTGAATGTGTTTTTGTAGTTATTTAATTTGATGGTGACAATTATTTCTAGACATAAAGTGATCCAACAACACTTTATCTTCTTCTCGATACTAACAACACTTGATATGTGGCTTAACACCTAATTGATCCATGATCTCTATTTAAAGAGCATGGAGGTCATTCGTTGATGATTGATTGTGAGGGATTCTCATGAAAAAAATATTCATTAATATATTGCCTTAAGTGACTGCATTGGCTAGCACTATGAAGCATTTCCCTCTTTAAAGATTTTAACTACATATACACTAATGTAATGATGTTTAATTTGTAGTTAAGTTCAAAAGTTCAACCTTTGTAAATATGTCCTATTTATCAACCAAAACCATAAAACTTCTTGAGAAGAAATATTTTGATTTTTATCGTTACCTTTTTTATAAATAAATAAAAAGATTCATTTCTAACTAATGAATAAGGATTGAGCATTTTGTAAGATTATTATAATGAAAACTTTCTTTTGTAACTAAACTACATTCAGACACCAATAACATATTTAGAATAATACTCATGGTGTTTTTTATATCTCTGTAGACTTTAGCAGTCAAATTGTTGCATAGAGAAATTCCTTGTCCTACAAACAAAATGATCTCATACATCAATTTAATGTTTGCCTTGGCCATGACCTTAAAATTAAATTATTATTATTATTATTATTATTATTATTATAACAAAAAAGTCATTTTTAAACTCCTTTTAAATTTTATTGTCTTTATAAAATTTATTTTTTATTTTGTTTAAAAACAATTTAGTGAAATTTTTTGAAAACAAAGGATCCTAACATTTTCATTGTGTCATGAGAATTTAGTCATTTGCTTCTCAAGTCTCCCACAAGTATGGGCCCCACTCAAAAACTATCAAGTCTTTTTAACTTTGTTTGTGCAACCTTAACTATGCAAGTATTAAGTCTATTCTTCATGCTAAACTTGGCTTCTCTAATCTTAATTCTACACTTTCCTTATTGACAAATACTCTTTGCTTTAACAGATGAAAATATTTTAACTAACATTTTATTTGTGATCATAAATATGTGATATCAGTGGGTTAACAACAAGAAAAAGGCCTTCAAAACCATCTTCAAAAACAACAATTTTTATTTTATTTTATTATCATTATATTAATGTAACAAGAGTTGCAAGGAAACATAGTCCCTACCAACAATGAGCTAAATAACTATGCAACATTCTTAGGAATTAAGCTATACAATTTAATTAAATGATTACATGAGTATTTGTCATCATTTGTACAATAAAACTTAGAAAAAATGATCCAATAGCATTATAGATATATAAAATTTCTTATTTCTAATATCTGAACAGTCTAAAACAATGACAGGTATAAAAGTGGATTTAAACAAAAGGTTGAAGTAGAAAGACAATGCAATATTAGTTAAAAATATTGCATTAGGGAAAAGTATAAAAAAAACCTTAAAAGCATATGTGTCAAAATAAGACGTTTAAGATATTGTATTCAGAAAATGTTTAGAATTTACCAAAATGACATAAGGAATAAGTGTGCATACAACTATGTTAGCTAAAATCAATTGCAGTAAAAGTAATAAGAAATATTTGGCAATAAAATAAATGAAACATTAAATATGGAACCGATTAGTTCCATAGTTGCAATTTCAATTCACTAATAATCATTTTACAGTAGTGAGTAAAGCACCTAAACTATTGAATATCATCAAGTGGAAAATAACAGGATCATAAGACTAAGACCATATGCGATTGGAAATAACATGGTTCAAAATAAGACTAAGATCTGAGATGTCCAAAATACAACACAATTGATTAGTTTTGTGCTAAGAAACAGGCACATTTAAAGTACATTAGAACATAATAAGATTAAAATCTTAAGTGCAAGTCTTCCTATTAGCATATACAAAGTGAGATTTACAGATTTGTCATCACTATTATTTTCAAGTGGCAAAAAACATTTCCCAAAATTCAAAAATGTTGCAAAGGAATATTGTGAACTATATTGCTAATCTCCAAAGATGACTGTAAATCATGAGAAGCAATGAACAAAAAAACATAAAACTTCATCGATTTCCTGGACTTGGTTGAAGTTGTTGATTTTTTAGTTGATGATTTTTTCTTTATATTGGAGTATAAGAGAACTTGAAAAAAAGAAAGAGAAATAAGTCAAAATAGGAATAATTTTTCATCTTATTGATCAATAGATAAAACCAATAAATTAAGTTTTTTTTAGTGTAAGCAAATTTCTGTTGTTTACCTCTTTATTCATCCTATTTGCAATACTAT
>ML790300.1:721540-739493 GCA_009831015.1 Picea engelmannii | reverse complement strand
TATTGAATACGAAAAAATATGTAAGGTACTTTCTCTCAACATAAAAATAAACTGCACATTACTTAAGCTTGGTTCCCACGTTGGTATTTATTTATTTCAAATATTATAAATCGAAGTTTATAAACTTCTTTTTCTTTTCCTTTTCTTTTTATGAGAAAGATAACTTCGGCCTTGAATTTCCTAAACTCTTAAACCACATATTTTCATTACATGATACAAAAATCGGTTACACCACCCTAAAGGTGATTAATAAGCACATAGGTGTATTATATTTGTTGCAGGGTAGTGTATGCGTAGTTATCTCTACCCACAAGGATATAATAATGCACATATTGCCTCAAATTGCAATAAATGCAATGCAACTTTGGTGCATAATGTTTGTTCATTGCTTTATTCATTCCAAGGAGAGTTATATGAAGAGCTACAACTACGTGCCCCATGGTAGCTAGGGTTTTCCCTATATGTAGTCTACAAAAATTGTCACCAAGCTTGAAATAACCAACACCATGTCTGAAATTGCCATCACTTCTCTTATAGTCATCCTTGTTGAGCCAATCTATTAGTTTGGGGTTTTTCTGATTTGTATTGAGTTGTGGTCATCTCCATTGACACTTAATATGTACATACCTTACAATCCTGCAGAGGAAGATTTTATTTCCCTGATGAGATCTTTGAAACCAATTGGTGAGAAGCACCCAATGAAGAACACGTTTGCTAAAAAGGCAGAAGTCATCCCCAATTTGGACATATTGTCTCCAGAACTAGAAAGGGAATCCATTCTTCTGCATGAGAAATTTTTAATCAGAAAGTTGATAGGCCTTTGGCCTAGTCCTTGATCACTCTAGGCATGGATCACAGAGAATTGGAATGTCTGAAGTAAATATATGGTTTTTATTGTGGCTAAGGCTTCTTTCCATTTTTATTTAGCAGCAAGGAGGAGAGGGTTTTGATCTTCATATTGGGTCCATATTTCATATGTTCCAAGGGAATGTTCCTCTCCCAATAGACCCTTGATTTTGATCCAAAAATAGAAATCTTGATTTCCCCTATATGGGTTAGGTCATCTCACCTCCCTATCATCTTCTAGGATGAATCCTCTCTTAAAGATATTGGAGATAAGTTGGGTCTTTGTATTGATTGATCCTATCCAAAAGGAAATATTTATTCCCATGCCATAATTTTCACTGAAATGGATTGAGAGAAGGGCCTTCCAGAGGGAATACAACTCAATATGGAGGGTTGGAGTCATATTCAAGCACTCGACTATGAGCATATCCCTTTCAAATGCAAATTATGCCACAAGTAGGAACACTTTGCAAAGATCTTCCCAAGAATCCAAGAAACACATCCCCTCTCAAACCAGTCTCTAACTTCTCACAAAAATAACAAGCAATAATATTTTAGACATGTATCTAGAAGGTGAAAGAAGTAGCAACCCAAGGGGGCATAGACCTTAAAAATACCTCAATTTGGCTAGTCCAACCCCTCTAGTAAAATATTTGAATATCTTGAAGATCTAGAGGAAGAGGAAGAGGAACGGGTTGAGACAGATCCATCAAAGGCTCAATTAAATCCTAAATTTAGATCATCTACTAAGATCCAAGTGGAATCAAAGAATGTAGTACCAAAAAACATCGAAGGGACCCAACCTGTGGTAAGAATGGTAACTCCCCTAGAAAAGGAACTGTAAGTAGAAGAGTAGTTAGAATAAGAAAATGAGTAAGAGGAGGAATCAATAGATGAAGAGGAAGATGTGTAGATGGACAAGAAACATGACCTTGAAGCTACCAATTCCCCCTCTTTTGTAGAAACCCTAAAGAAGGACTTGTGTCCCTCTAGCCCAGTAATAAGGGGAAGGAAATAAATTTGAGAGCGAAGGGAGAAAGAGTTGGAACCAAATATTTTATTTTCTTATCAATTAACTATGGACTCTACCATGTTTAATGGGGGGGTAATTCTCCAAAAACGATAATTTTGTTTTGTTTTTGCATTATTTTTTACAACCAACTTTTTAGAATTTATTTGTGTACTCAGGAAACACTAAAATTTGGTTACTATAGAAATATTATGAGATCACTCCCTTTCATCCTTTTGATGGGATGACCATTATTATTTGGTCTCGTGTTTGAAATTCTAGGACTATGGTATTTGTACTCTTACTATTTAGCTATGCTACAACTTTTTTCAATATAATGTTTCCTAGTTTCGGTTAAAAAATATGTATGTTCATTGTACTAAGGTTGAAACCCAACCTTGGGAATTGATATCATTGCACTCCCACATCACTCTATGCATCAATCTCTAGGAAACCCACTTCACTAACTCAGTTAGAAGCAATTTGTTTTATGAAAGGCTCAACTATGGATTTCCATTCAAGCTCAACCATGAAATACTCCAACTTTAGGTACTTAACCCTCTTGGAAGAGTTATAGATACAACCACTAGAATTAATTGGAATGAATTAAGTTGAATAAATGGAACAACACTTCTTCTATCCACTATGAATGACAAAGATAAAGTTGGGACAATCTATTTTGGAGCATTTGGCTCACAACACAGTTATTTACTATGGATATGTTACCCCCCATGTCTAGGGGTAACTAGAGGATATCATTTCTCATGGAATGCAATGCAAAACATGATCCTAACCATGATGATGATCAACATGTCCATAGATGGCAGCCTAGCAACCCCCCGCATTCACCTTTACAACTACAAGTCAACAAAGGCTCGTCACATCCAAGAAAACCAATGTATGGGAGATGGTAAGCCATTCTCACCATGAGGTATGTTAGTATTTATTTCATGCAAACTGTTGTGCTTAATTTGTTGGGCATGTGGATGAGGATATTTGGTTGAAGTTGCATAATGGATCACTGACTTGGGAAGTTGTGTCAGTTTCCTTTTTTCACCTTGGTGGTCAACTTTTGTGCCCTAGTATCGTGTTGTCACCACCCAAGGAAAAGGGGTACTACTGGGGGGGGGGCTCAGAAGGGTAATGTTATGTTTCCCACCATACTTAACACTTTTAATCTTGGAGCCTCTCATAGTGTACCAAAATTCGGTAATGGGTCATGGTCCATTCTCTCATGAGAAGAAGGGGTTGGAGGAACAAAGGTTATTGAAACTACTCTATACATGAATGTTATTGCTAAATGATAAATGCCACCATAAAATCCTCAGGACAACTTGATCTCTACCCGCTATAATGGTAATCACCCATGTTCAGATGTGAACGAATGCACCAAAATATAAAGGAAAACAACCTAGTAAAAAATGAAGGAATGAAGCTTGAAACCTTATAAAGGGAACTTGCAAATGATAAAGTGGGTATCAAAAGGAAAAATAAGGGGTTTAAAATGAAAAAATTCTAAAGAGAGGGTATCTCAAGAAAGAAAGTGTTCCCTCTACAAAGGCTCTCATAGAAATTAGGATTCAATGACACCATAAGCCATGAAGTAATCCCTAAAACCATATCACAATCACACTTAATCTTGAAGGGTTTCTTTATTTCCTACTTCCCTCTAGACCTACCCATCTACCTGGGTTTGTTTATTTCTTGTCAAGGTGGCACACCTAATAGGGTTGGATGAAGGCCCTCCCATACTTAAGCTTTCCAATGCACATGAGGTCTTGGGATGGTGTGATGCTTGAAGGGGATACCGAGGTACATTGTTTACATGGATTATATCTGAAGTTACAACTTACTTTGCATGCTTTAATGACTAATGTTTCTTATGAACCTTGGCTAACCTTGTCTTATAATTTGTTTTGTCTTGGATGGCCTTGACATGGTTCTTTAAGGGATGTCCTGGGGCTTGTACCCATGCCATTATGCCTTCATTGAAGGGCCTTGGCAAATGTGATGGAGAGAAGTGGGTCACCCAATGACTCATCACCCTCAGACATTAGCTCTCACATCCTTGGAACCTTGGATGATGGAAAAATGGGATTGGTATGAGTATATTCAGTCATGATGGCATGAAGATGGGATGGAATCCCATAGGATGAGAAGAGTACCCCAGGGACCTTGTAGAGACGAGATGCAACTCCCTCCAGCTTGGATGCAACACTTAGATCCTGGACATTAGGCGTATTTTGATGATGACGCCATCTTCTATAGTTTGATGAAGCTAGGGTTTTGTGGACACCTGTGGTAGTGATGATGGTTGACATGGATTTAAGGGAGGATATATATCATTTTATCCCACCTCACTCTAGATTGATTCCACATGGCCTTTGGAGGCCTCCTCTTTTCCCAAGAGGACTTGACGTCTCACACATGTGGCCTATTATGATTTATTTTTTACATTTTAGTATTTGTAAAGGGTTAAATGAGGTTTCAACCCCACTTCTTGTTAAACATTGACATGTTATGTGGACAAAGCACTATCCTAGGCTCATATATAAAGGATAACACTCATTTTCATTTAGATAATCATCATTTGTCACCATTTGTGGGGTAACACTTCTAGTGATTTCCTATTTCATCCTTCTTTGTCTTTCTCTCTCATCTGTTATGCTTGGAAATAGTCTCTTGTGGATAGTTTGCTGATTTTGGATGGATATTTATGCAATTAGGGTTTTGTTCTCTTGTCTTCTTGGATAAAGTAAGTAATTTTATGCAATTATATGGTTTATTGTTGATGTAAATGGTGAGATTGTTATTTTTTTGCAAGGGTTCTTGTTTTTTGAAACCCTAATAGAGGAACATAAGTGCTTCTTCCTCTCTCAATTTTTTACGTGTCCAAAATTTGTGAATTTTCCTTGTTAGTGTTAGAACTCTAAATCCCTAAAATGATAGCACTTTAGGATTTTATCCCTAGACAATTAATCGTTGACCTAGTTGAAGCTAGAATAAGGGAGAAATGATATCTAGGGCCCAAAAGTGCTTACACCCTATACATCATTCTCCTCAAAATCTAAAGCTTAAAGCCTAATGCCTAAATGTGCTTGCACCTTAGGGTTTAGAATCTACCTGTTGGTTTCAATTAGATCAACCTTCAATATTGGATGCATTTGAGACTCCATATCCCTATAATGGTAAAGGCACTAATCTAGAAGTAACTCTTGTGGTGAAAATAATTGATAAACCCCCCTTTTTCAAATCTCTCAAGTGTTCTACTAACTCTATTTACTCTAACCCTAGAAAAATCACAATATTATTTGTTGTTATTATAAAAGTTTGCTACAACCATCTAAAACTACATTAAATTGTTGCACACACACATCTAAGGGTGGCCTAACTTGTTCAAATTTTTTTTCTAGAAATTGGATAATTTTTTGCTTGATGAATGCTTACTTACCATGTTAAATTGATACATTTTTTAGCACTTTATCTTGTTGTTGTTGCAAATTATTCATTGTTGTTATAAGACTGGTTTACTGTTGCAATTTGCAACAACCATAGCTACTTAACTTGTATAGTGTCTAAAAGCAGTCATTGTTGCATACTTTATCTTGGAAGTTGTTACCTATATGCTACAAAATGTTCTTGTTCCGGGTAGGTACAATAAACTACATTACAACCTCTCTTTCCTTCCTATACCTAGACCAACTAATTTATGATCAAGGTAGAGGGTGGTAGGCATGGCTACTAAACTTTCTATTTGATCTGTTGAGGTCACCAAGGAATACTCCCTTGTGGTGGACCTCCTCCATCACTAAAATGAGGGAAGATCCTACTTAGGTGACATTGGTAGTTTCTTCCATAGTTACAGAAGATTTGGGGATCTTGTGGTGGGATTTGCACAAGTACAAATCCTACGATAACATGATACAATGATGAATACATGTTGCTAGCTTCAATATTTCCATGCCAAGGATTCATGAATTTAAGCTATGCATTTGTGAATTATAATAATATGGACTCACATGAGTGGTGGATAGGAAGTGTGGGAGAGCTTGTTAGGTTTGTGTATCATGTTTATGTGATTCAATGACCTATGATTCACAAAAAATGCATGGTGTACGCTATGCTTAATTCATCGATGTCATCTAATAGAGGAAGTTTCTTAAGATTCCTATGTATGATCACCCTAGGGATTTGGATGTGTTCTTGCATGTTAATGAGAAATTTGACAAGATTTCCAATTTTGAGCATATCAGTGGAGGCCCTGGTGCTTACATCATGACATTGATGGGGAAGAACATTACTTTTGCATTTCTCTTTATTTTTCGATAGTTCAACTTTTTTTTTAATATGTTGTAATCTATAATTTAAGAAAGGTTGCAAGGAATATACCTTCATATGATTTGTTTGCATCATGTTTTGTAATTCCTCTTTGATTATAATGTTAAATCTCCTTTATATTTCCCTTATTATAGAGGAATGACTGAAGGCTATGGGGTGGGACACACCTTTATTAGGCAGCGATATATTTTGGACATTGGGGAAGGATGCTCACCTTTATGAATGACTTTGCAACTAGGCCCTCTGATGACCTGAATCTACAATCGGGTTAAGGATAGTCATGAAAAAGTATGTCTTTGAGAAAGCTAGTGGGCATGCACATGGTGTACTTATTCTTCTTTCCAGGGAAATTTCCTTAGAGCCTCTCTCAAGAAGCTTATGAGAATTGAAAATTTAATGGAAGCTAAGACTTGTGATTAACATGCTAAAAAGACTTGTTTGCAATGCAAGTTCATAAAAAATCCTATAAATCAATAAATTTTTTAATATATCAAGATTGAATGACAATATATATGAGAAACCGTAATCATTATACTTAAACATCATTATGAGTTTGTATTCGAGTTCTTGAGACTATGACAAATTGGAGTGGAATCATAAAAATTGTTAGAATTGTCATAGTAAAGATGTAACGATTAAATTTGCATGGTTTCACCACTATCTATCATAATTTCAAAACACATTCTATACAAGTTCATAATGGTGTTCTAATATTTCATTATGTTTCAATTTATGTTCATAGAAATTCTTAGATTGTCAATTATAAATTATTAGACTATCAATTTTACATTGACAAAAAAATATAAATTATCAATTGTTTAAAATAAGAAATTAAAAATTATTTTCTAAAATTCAAAATGATATAATCGAATAATTAAAAACATTTTTTCAATATAAATATAAAATAAAATAAATTACACTAAATACTAAATCATATATATATATATATATATATATATATATATATATATATATATATATATATATATATATATATATATATATATAACCAATAAAAACATTAAAAAGAAAAACATAACATTTAATTAAATATATTTTTACTTTAATTGGTACTAAATTAAATCATCATCAAAATATAAAATGTAAAGACTAAATGATGCACTTTAATTTTGGTATAATAATTTCAAATAAAATCTTTAATTTTGGTATAATAATTTCAAATAAAATCATTAAAAACAAGGGATTGAATCTATTCACATTTATAGAAATCACCTAAAAACCAAGATAATGGCATATGGTATACCCGTGTTTTGAGTAGTTGCTAATCCTTTTATATATGAATGTATTTTTAAAATTTTTACTATAATCACTTAACAAGACACAACTTATAAAGGCTAATAATTTTCATAACAATATTCTCTATTACGTTTCTTCTTGTACTTTAATTTTTTGAAGTTTTTATATTATTGAGTTTGGTTGATGGTAAAGAGAGGCATGGAATCATAGTATGAATTGCAGGTGGACACGTGGTTTTCCTAATCAGAGTATGAATAGCATATGGACATGTGACTTGTCTATCTTTATGAGTTTATATTTGCATCATCCACATATATTTTACTCCATAAACATAAACATAAAATAGTTTTAACCTTTAAACAATCAAAAACATAATTTTTTTCCAATAACCAATAATAATTTTTATTTTGAAAAAAAATGAAATTATATTATTTATTGGTACATTGTTTAATTCATATAAGAGATCCATTTTCTAATTTAAAAACTAGAACCGAGATTTTTTAAATACAAAAGTCTTAAAACAATCTCCCCCAAAATAAATCATAATGAAAAAATAGCCTATATATTATTCCATCAAAACATCTTAACCTTCTCAAAACAAATAACATATCAAATAACAAAAATAAGATCTATTAATAATATTTCATATCTTGATAAAAATAGATTATATAAAATCATAGATTATATAAAATCTGCTCAAAGATACTTAGTTCTCAAATTTCTAATAACCCTTAGTAATTTGGAGTCTTTTGGATAACTTATTGGCACCCACATTTAACTCTTCTAGAAGTAGAGTAGGACTTTGTTTATATAGTATTTTAATTCCAGAAACTATTGCTTGAACTTGTGCAACCACATATTCCACTCCTCAAGGGAATTGAACTTTTCCCACTGGTGAAAAACTCCTCATTCCTCACCAATGGATCCAACCCCTTTTGAAAAACAATGTCAAATCCAAATTACCTTCATTCATAACAGAATTCATAAAAAAATCCTAGAAATCATTTTTCTCACCCACACATTCTATACACTTTGCTCCCTCTTTTTTTTCATATGACATTCTAGGGATTCCTATGGACCTTGAAATTTAAATGATCCTTGTGTACTTAATATATTGATCCATAATATTTGAAGTTTCAACTTTTCCCTCCTCCCTCCATGAAGTGTGTTTCAAATAAATTAATTTGATATTTAACTACAGACACATGATTCAAACATATAAGGACAAAACTATAAAACAATGAAATATTTACATTTTATTTATTTATTTTATGGATTTGTTTTGATAAACTTGACTTTCATTATTTCTTAAAATTTAAGGATTAACAATTTTACTCCACCTCAATATTGATGGTTTCCTTTAAAAAAATATTTGAAATAAACCTGCACAATTTTATATTTGTAGTTTTGTTGATTTCAACATGTACATAGTACAATCCCTTTGGATCACAGTGATATCAGAATTCCTACTTTAGAGAAATTTACTTAAATGATGTTAATTTTAATGAATATTTTATTGACATTATTTTTTTCTCCTTTGCTTAATCATCTAAGCATGTCTTAAATGATGTTAATTTTAATGAATATTTTATTGTCATTATTTTTTTCTCCTTTGCTTAATCATCTAAGCATGTCCTCTATAGAATTCAAATATTAATCTTATTTAATTGAATCTAATGTGATACGTTGGATATGGATGAAATCAAATTATCATAATCCTCTATTTAGTATTCGATCATAATGATGTTGCCGAGGGTTCAAATTCTTTTCCAAGCAATTAAAAGCTCCATAAGTAACGAGTCCACTAGTGCCTATGGCATCGTGACTTGGAAGAAGTGGATATGGATGAAATCAAATGAACCTTGAGTAGGGTTTTCGAAAGTTGTTTTGGAAATTCAAGATTTTTTGTGTGATTGCACTAGGAGGTTGCAATGGGGATCTTTGGCACTACTTGTTGTGATCATGTAAAGTTGTGTGTAAGATCGATAAGGTAGATTCATTCGATCACTTTATATTAATGTATAAAATTTATGAGAAAAGGTTTTTTGATATTTTTTCAAGAAATATTCTCCAATATAATGAGGTAGATAAAAAAAAATTTCTCTAATCATATTGATCATGTTAAGGATTTTATTAAAAAATCATTATTTTGCGGATTCATGAACCCACCAACCATGACATTATTATTTCACGAACTATATTGGAAGGACAAGGTATCAATCATTTGTATTGGATCATTGTTATACATTTTTAGATCCATGAAGCTTACCTAAAATGATATTATTATCACCCAATCTAGCACTTGTGCAAAGTCTTCACAAGATGCAAGACACATGTAACATATCGAAGTACTTTCCACTGTCACCTTAGCAATTACTTCCCTTGTTTTAGTGAAGGATTGAAATCCAAGACAAGGAAGGATTCCCTAGCAACCTCAATGAATCCTATAGAAATATTGAATCAATTATATGGACTCCTATTTTGGTTACTCAATTATACCACCACTTGGATCAATGTTCAAGGTGAACATAAGGTGGTCAAGTAAAACAATTTTAGATTTATATGTGAGGTGTTTTAAGGCATCGATTGATAATTACCTAGTATAACATGTCAAATAAATGCCTTGAAACACTACAAATCAAAAGAAAAGTTATGGAAGTCATAAAACTTGTAGATAAATATGACTACTTCAGCAATGTGGCAAGTTATGATAGAAAAAATATAACAACCCTAAAACCAATAAGAATGCAATGAAAAATAGATGAAATACACGCTAAGACTAACACATTAAATAACCAATGCTTATTGAAACATAATATGGCATGAAACGAATTCAACATATGCAAGACATCAAGCCCTAATTCATTGAAAAATTGAACAATGATGCAATAAATGATTTCAAATATGTTCTAAAGTAACAATGCAACAAAACCCTAGACACTAAGCTACTAGAGGTTGAAAGTTGAAGACGGAAAGCAATTAAACCTAAATCTACCATAAGACATCAAAGGAGATGAGGAATTAGGGTATTAGCTCACTTTGAAAGAGAAAATACTAGTGCCATCTAGCTTCCTTGGGCATATGGAGTCAAGATGCAACTTCTATGGAGAGCAAATGCAAGAGAGAGACTCAAGAAACAAACACTATGGTAGTTTACTACAAACCCTAGGTGGTGTTCCTTTAGGAGGGAAACTTAAGGTAATCCACTACAAATCCTAAGAGGTCATCCTGTGTCTTTTAGAGGCTTTAGCAAAATATCAAGATGGATTTTGGTCAAAACCCTAGAAGAGTCCACTACAAACCCTAAAACCTTAACCTATAAGAATAAGACTAGTGTAGTCCACTACAAAGAAATATCCTTATGTCCTTCAACAATCTTTAAAAGAATAATAACATGGGAAGGTAGTCCACTACAAACCTTCCTATGGTTTCAAGAGAAATTTCATCCAAGGAAATACAAGATAACATGGAATTATCACCACTTTGATAAAACATACACTTAATACATCAAGAATAAATCATCAAAGATTCAAAAATAATAGTTAATCATCAAATCAATGAGCATCAAAGAAACCCTAACCATGAATCATCCAAAATAAACTTGAAAAAACATCCACTAGATCATATCCAATAAAGTGCACATAAGTTCGCCATGATGAATAAGAGAGAAGACAAGTGCTAGAAGTGATTCTCTGAAAGATGAGTTATGATTTACAAATGAGGAAAACCTCCTTTATATATATGAGATAATCATAGAGCCTCGTCTCTCTAAAATCCCATAAAGACATAATAATACATGATACAAGGTGGATAGGTTTCAATTCGACTCCCAAAATAGCCTCCAAAAAAGAGATAAAATTATAATAAAGAGGGAGAAATAATCTCCTCAAGGGGTATGATATATTCAAAAGTCATGTCCATTCCCAAAAGGTGAAAAGAATCATCAAAAGTCACAGCCCCTCATCAATGAGGTCACATCTCATCACCAACCAAGTGCCAAATCATCACCCGTGTGCTAGGTCATCTCAATCAACAATCTCATCACTCCAAACATGATATCATCCTCAATATGTGCAACATCCTAGGTAAAAATGTCAACGTCATGAAGGAGGAAGGCTCCATCATCCCTCCAAAGGGGTATACAATCCTTTTCAAGTGCCATGGAATCCAATCAAACCCTAACGTCCTCACGGGGTGTAATGTCAAATTTGTGGGCCTCTAGCCCTCTCGATGATACATTTTTCTATATCTACAACATCCCAACTCATAAATGAAACGTCCAAGGTCTAGGAGTTATTGGAGGTGTCTCAAGGCATGCCAAGTCATCAATGGCCTAACGTCCGAGCCATACAATGTGCAATTTCATGGGTACAAACATCAAAACATCCCTGACATGACTATCACCAGGGGTGCATCATCATCAAGCAATGCTTAGAGAATTCAAGTTAAACCAACCATCATGGAGACAAGAGTCATTAAAATCATACAAAGTAACCCACAATCTAATACAAAATCCATGTAAGCAATTCACATTAGGTATCTTCAAGCTTCACACTAGCTTAAGAATTTACGCACTTTTCCAAGTTTAGGTATCGAAGGACCATCACAAGACCCTATTAGGTGTGTTGGTACTCAAGTAGAGGAGTAGAACTCTCGAGAAAACCTTCAAAGAATAAGTATAAGTGAATTACATGGAATGAGGTTTACTTCATGGTCATGGTTTCATTGACATGCAAGGCCACATGTGGGTTCATCTCCATGAACTCCTTTGTAGAGGGAGATCTTGATGCTTGAGTTACCCTGTCCTTGGAAGTATGTGTATTCCAAACCCCTATTCTTGCCTTTTGATTATTCATGTATTTCTCTGCAAGACCCCTTTTAGGTTTATGCATTTATTTTTACTGTGATTTTATTAAGTCCTTTTAATTTGATCTGCATTCATTGAATTAGGACTTGGGGGATGGCCCCATAGAGAGGGGGTAGATATAAACATAATTCTTTGGATTTTGATTTTATTATTTTTCATCCCACTTCATTTTTCATTCTTTTACTAACTTCATCAACATCGGGCATTCTAACCCCTTCTTCTCATAGGAGGATGAAGGCATGTACCTTTTTGGTATACATGTTAAAACCATTTCCAAAAAGTAGGACAATGGAAGGAATATAGATGTAATGTGTTAAGTATGGAAGGGAATGGTACATTACCCCTATCAAGGCCTCCCAATAGTACCCGTGTTCACCAAGAGTGACAAAACTGGACTATGACACATATAATGGCCACCAAGGTGAAACAAGGAAAAAAAAATAAGTTCCAAGCATCATGATCCATTATCTGACTTCAACCATGATCATGACCTAAATACGTAATGTATTAAATGTAGCACTTTATATGAAACAATGACTAATGTACCATATGTGTCTTGGACCACCTTTATAGGATGAACCATGACCTAAATATGTAATATATTAAATCACTTTATATGAAACAATGACTAATCTACCTCATGTGTCTTGGACCACCTTCATAGGATGAACCATGCTTTAAAGCTCGATGTCTTGTATTAATATTTATTGTGTAAAAAAATGAATGTGAAATAAATTGTAATTCCATTGAATAAATAAATAAAAATTAATGTTAGATATTCAAAGTAATTAATAAAACAACAATTTTATATATTTTAAATTTTCTTCATCTTTTAATATTAAATATATTTAATTTAATTATTGTTATTATGATTGTCAAATATTGTGAAAAGCTACAAAGTCATAAAGGATCACTTCAGTTGAACCAAACCAAATCAGGTCCTATTAGGATCTCCAACGAAAGAAGCGTACCACGGATATGGACATGATATCATGAAGGTATGTTACAGAGATTGTTTAGGCAAGATTTGAATCCTTTGGCTTCCAAATAGCTTCTTGCCCTTTTTCCAAGGGACCTTCAAATAATGATCAAAAGCATGTATATATCAGATTTTTCCAATGTAAGGTAGTTATTGTTTCCAAAATCATTGCGAGGATTTAAACAATATTCATGGATAGATAATATTGTGAGGATTTAAACAATATTTAGTATTTGATGATAATGATGCTTCCCATGTATGAGATTCTTAACTTTCACTAGGAAATGAAAAGGTTCCTAAATGATGGTCACTTTAGCTCATGTTATGGTGACTCGGGCAGACGTTGTATATGGATGAAATAAAATTATTATATTAGTGAAAGTATAAAATTATCAAATCTACATTGCACGGAAAAAATATGCGTCGCACAGTTACAAAGACCGCACAATGTAATTCTTCGTCGTTGAACTCTCTGGACTTACCGCGCATTTCACAGACTGCACAATATACTGCGTGTTGTGATGATAACTTAATAAAACGATTTCTTGACACTGTGCTACTCTCAACACATAAACTATGAACTTAAACTTGAGCATAAACAGAGAGAAGATATTTTCACAACAGAAACTCAGGAATACATCAACACACATGTATTTAATATATTAATAACTTGAGTGCTGCGCGCGGTTATGAAATTCAAAACTATGTTGAGCTTCAGCTCCACTAACTTCTGCAAAATTACAAAACACAAAGCTTGCGCTCTCAGACTTGTTCAACTCCTTACACAATTGTTGTTGTTTGCTAACTATCGACTCTTCTCTTTGTTATGTTCTGTTCTGTCAACTACTTACAGACTCGGGCATATATAGATAAAGACCGAGACTTATTGTAGAAGCAAAACTGACTCAACAATTAAGACGACAATAAATTTTGACTGACTCTTATTTGCATAACAAAGCTCGAGAAAGATAAATATTGGCTCATTAAATAAGCTCTTGCTAACACTCTTCCTTGTTGTGTCTGACAGACTAACATCTCTTATTTCTGTGACAGACAAAGTCTGCGTAAGCGTGAAGCTCACGACTTGTAATAAATATTTCCAATGCTATCCCTTAATTATAATTAGGTGAGTTTACAAAATACAACAAAATTTACATCAAAAATTTGAATTTACATAAACTGTCAAACATCTGTAACTGCGTCAACTCCTAGACAACTGCATAGTTTCTGAAATGAATCTCTTGCCAAATATTTTGTAAATATATCTATGACTTGTTCTTTAGGCCTGCAAAATTCTAAACAGATTTCTTTGTTATTCACTAATTCTCTAATAAAATGTTACCTTGTATCAATATGCTTGGTTTTCTTGTGAAACACATGATTCTTTGATAACATGATGGCGGAATTATTGTCACAAAACACTGTAGTTGGTTCTTGTTGTTCCTGCAGCAAATATTTTAACATTCTTCTCATCCACATTGCTTGACAAGCTGCGCTTGTAGCTGCGATGTACTCAACTTCATCTGAAGAAAGAGTCACAATGGGATGCTTCCTTGATGCCCATGACACTATACCTAATCCAAAATGAAATGTGTATCTAGAAGTGTTTTTCCTATCATCTATGCTTCCTCCACAATTACTATCAGTATATCCAATAAGTCTGAAATCTTCTGAAGTAGAATACATAATGCCAAAATATTTTGTTCCATTCATATATCTCAAAATTATTTTTCCTGCCTTCCAATGTGATTCTTTTGGAGTTTTCATGAACCTTGAAACCAGGCTCACTCCATACATAATATCAGTTCTTGTTGTTGTCATATACATAATATTGTCTACCATTCTTTTAAGCATTGTGGGATCCACCTTGGACCCTTCATCTTCCTTGCTTAACTTCAATCTTGTTATGACGTGGGTTGGAGCTTCTTTGGAATTTATCATGTTGAATCTTTTCAAGATCTCATGAGAATTTTTAGATTGTGAAATAAATATGTCATCTTTAGATTGGTGAACTTCAATACCCAAAACATATTTCACAAGCCCCAAATCAGTCATCTCAAACTCATCCTTCATGAATGACTTAAATTCTTCTAGGCCAAAATCTTCTGTAAAAATAAAATCATCTACATATAAGCAAAAAATTAACATATTACCTTGTTGATTTGATTTGATATACAATGTTGGCTCACATTCACTTCTTTGAAATCCATTCTGAGTGAGATAGGAATCTATGTGACTGTACCAAGCTTTGGGAGCTTTCTTTAATCCATACAATTCCTTCTTCAATATGTACATTTTGTTTTCTTGTTCTGGAATCTCATAGTCTTGCGGTTCTTCCACATACATTTATTCTTCTAAATGTCTATTCAAGAATGTTGACTTTACATCAATTTGATAAACATACCACTTGTTCTGCACAACAATGGCTAACATAGTTCTCACTCTGTCCATGCGCACAATTGGTGAAAATGTTTCATTGAAATCAATTCCAGGTTGTTGTGTAAAACCTCTTGCAACTAATCTTTCCTTGTGCTTCTGTACATTTCCATCTGCATCTTGCTTGGTCTTATAAATCCACTTGACACTTATCACATCCTTGTCTTCAAGTACATCTACCAATTTCCATGTTTGATTGTTCTCTATGCTTTTTATTTCTTCATCCATGGCTTGTGCCCATACATCATCCTTGAAAAATTCTTCAAAGGTTAATGGATCTTCTATTTGTGAAAACAGAGAAAAAAATGAAAACTATAATGTCGCAGACTTCTTGTCTTCCTTGGTAACAAACTTGCTAATATTGGATCCATAGATGTAGAACTACTTGGACTGCTTGCTAGAGTTTGCTGCGCTCTAGGTGTGGACTACGCACATGCAGATCTCACTGGAGTAGTTTGAGCTAGGATTTGTGTCGCAGTTCTAGAAGTAGAAGGAACTGCGCACTAACTTATAATTGTTGTTTGAACCACTTCATCCTCTGTGTCATCATGTGCGATACCATCAATAATTTTGACTTTGATTTCTATGCTTCCATCCCATGCTTCATTCTCCACAAATTGAACATTGTGACTGATTATGACTTTTATTGCAATAAGATCATACAATTTGTATGCTTTTGTATCTTCAGAGTACCCAATAAAAATACATTTATGTCCTTTGTTATCTATCTTATTTCTCAGCTCATCTGGAACATATGCGTATGCGACACAACCAAAAACTTTTATGTGTGTCACATTATGATTCGTACTTGTCTAGGCTTCTTGAGAAACTTTGTTTTTCACACTCTTTGTCAGACATTTGTTTATGATGTACACTACAGTTGCTACTGCCTCAACCCAATACTCATTTGACAAATGTTTGGTTTCCAACATACTACGTGTCATTTCCATGATGGTTTGATTCTTCCTCTCTACGACACCATTCTTCTATGGCGTATACCACACAGTAAATTGCTTGCAAATTCCATGAAATTTACAAAAATTCTGAAATTCTCTTGAAACATATTCACCTCCTCTGTCAAATCTTATAACCTTGATGTAATAACCACTTTTCTTCTCCACAAATGATTTGAACCACTGAAAACAAACCAATGCGTCGGATTTATGTTTTAGGAAATAAATCCATGTTTTTCTTGAGAAATCATCAATAAATGTAAGAAAGTAGGTGTTGCCTCCTATAGATGGTGTTTGCATTGGTCCACAAATATCTGAATGTACAATTTTTAGTGGAGATTTTTCTCTATATGACTTTCCAACTAGAAATGATTCTCTATGTTGCTTTTCAAAGATGCATCATTCACATATTCTTTCTGGTTTTTTAATCAATGAAAAACCTTTCACGATATCCTTTGTATGTAGTAGCTTCAGACCTCCAAAGTTCAAATGTCCAAATCTGAAATGCCACGGCTAGGAATCATCTTACACTTCAGATTAGAATGTTGTCTGAATCTCTGCACCATTGTCTTCTTTTCCCTTGAAACTACACGCACTAACTTTTCCTTCCTTGGAACTACTCACACTTACTTCTTCTCTTTCTGCATTGAATGCAGTGTCTAATTGCGCATATTTTGTGTCATAGATAGCTTGGGTTGTATTTTTCTTCTTAGATGGCTTCAATGTTAATGGAAACATTATGTTTCTTGTCATCTGAATTCTTGCAATAAGTTGATTTCTTGAACATCTGTCCATCATCACACAGTGATTATCTTCCATGTAGATTCTATATCCTTTCTGTAACAGTTGTCATGTTCTCATCAAATTATGTTTTAGGCCAAAAACATAATATACATTAGGCATAAATTTTTGTTCTCCTTGTTTAGTCAAAATGTTAATAATTCCTTTACCCAAGACAGTGACTTGGATATATGTTCCAAGTGTAACTTTAGTTTGGATTGACTTATCCAAACTAGAAAACAACTCTAAGTTTCTTTTCATGTGATTACTACATCCTGAATCTAGATACCATGTGTCACATGGACTTTCTTGAGCAACATTTCATTCAACTGGTGAGACTATAGGAATTTCTTCGGTGTGTGCCATAAACATAGGACTGGAGGAAGTATTTGTGTTTTTTGAATGATCTTTATCTTGCTTGTTCTGATTATATTGTCTCTTTCTGCACTCATATGCATAATGTCCATACTTTTTACAGTAATGGCACT
>ML790300.1:679304-690208 GCA_009831015.1 Picea engelmannii | reverse complement strand
ATGGTTATTTCTGGTTATTTACTAGTTGTGATTAAAGGGTTCCAGGGCTGCATATCCATGTTTTTCTGGGGGTTTTTTTTAGAACAGATAGTATAATATTTCATTTATGAGGATGGATAAGCCCTAGGTTTCAGTTTTGAAATCGGGCTCTGATACCATTTGTGAGGCCTGATAAATACAAAGCCTCATAAAAATAAATATAAATACAGAAATTCTTTCTAACCTACTTCTTTAGTTACTGTTCGAGCATAATAATTGATAGTTTAGCAACATACTAACATCATACTAACAACATATTAACAACATTATAATAATTAACAGCAATATAATTATGATAACAACAATAGGAAAATGCATAAGGTATTTACCTCAACGTAAAGCTTAGTGTTTTATCCCTTTCATTGTTGTTGATGATGTTGATGATACTGATCCTGCCCAAACTGAGTACCTCCCAGCCAATTAGGAACAGCCTCTTCGGCTCCCTAGCTCCAGGAATCCTTACGGTTTCCTGGCCCCCGAGCCCAAAATTCCCAGCAACAACTGTGTCGCTATGAGAATCCTCAAGCAAAATTGTTCCAACAAAACTATTGTTTCCTGCCCTCCTCCTTTTTCCTCCTCAAAATATTTTTACCTTCCCATAAACCAAAATATCCCAAAACAAAAGATCCCCCTCCCCGAGTTCTCCCCTCTCCCTTATCTTCCTCCCTCGAATCCATTTCTCCAACCGCCTTCCCCCCATTAATTCCTCAACCACCTTATCCCTCCCATTAATTACTTCATCTACCAATTTTAATAATATTATAATAAAGTTATTTTAATAATTAATTAAATTAATATTTATCATTCATGATAATTACATAGTTAATTAGGGTTGTTACATCATACAACGATTCTGTGACATTGTGCTACTCTCAGCACATAAACTATGAACGTAAGTTTGAGTATAAATAGAGATATCAACATAAACTTAGAAATACATCAACACACAAAACTTAATATATATTACCAACTTGGTCACTACGCATGGTTACAGAATACAAAAAACTGTGTCGAGCTTCGGCTCCGACAACTTCTACAAACTTACAAAACACAGAGCTTGTGATCTCAGACTTCTTCGATTACCCTCATAGTTGTTGTTGCTTCTTTCTATCGACTATTATCCACTATCTCTATGCTCGTGTTGACCACCTACAGACTCGAACATACATATAGATAAAACTGAGACTTCTTATAGAAGTAAAACTTACTCAAACAATTAATATGACAATAAATTTCGACTCACTCTTATCTGCATAACAGAGCTCGAGAAAGATAAAGATCGACTCATTAAATAATGGTCCTATAAACACTCATCCTTTCCATGTCTGACAGACTAAACGTCTCTTCTTTCCATGATAGACAGAGTCTGCGTAAGCGTAAAACTCACGACTTGTAATTAATATCTCCAACATTCCCGCTTAATTATAAGTAGGTGAGTTTACAAAATACAAAATTTACATCAAAATTTTGAATTGACATGTATTGTCAAATATTTGCGACTATGTCGACTCCTAGACAACTGCGTAGTTTCTGAAATGCATATCTTGCCAAATATTTTGTAAATATATCCGCGACTTGTTCTTTAGACCTGCAAAACTCTAAAAAAAATCTTTGTTATTCACTAATTCTCTAATAAAATGACACCTTGTATCAATATGCTTGTTTTTTTTTTGAAACACATGATTCTTGGATAACATAATGGCTGAATTGTTGTCACAAAACACTATAGTTGGTTCATGTTGTTCCTCCAACAAATCTTTTAACATTCTTCTCATCGAAACTGCTTAACAAGTTGCGCTTGTAGCTACGACGTACTCAGCTTCAGCTGAAGAAAGAGTCACAATGGGTTGCTTCCTTGATGCCCATGACACTATACATGTTCCAAAATGAAATGTGTACCCATAGGTACTTTTCCTATCATCTATGTTGCCTCCATAATCACTGTCAGTGTATCCAATAAGTCTAAAATCTTCTGAAGTAGAATACATAATGCCAAAATATTTTGTTCCATTCGCATATCTCATTTTTTTTTCCCACCTTCTAATGTGAATCTTTTGGAGTTTCCATGAACCTTGAAATCAATCTCACTTCATACATAATATCAGGCCTTGTTGTTTTCATATACATAAGACTTCCTACCTGTTGGGTATATGTGTTATATTCTTTTCATGTGTGTGTGTGGGATTGTCATATACGACAACTGCGTCTGTCGATCCCTGCGGTTTTTGCTATTTTTAGCGGATTTGTAAATTAATCCCGGATTAAGGGATTAGGGTTTTGGTATCTACGAAATACCTAAAAATATTGTATATATTGTATGGTGAATGGTGAAATTCGATATAATGAAAATAAGAAAGGTTTTCCCGGTTGAGGGTTTCCGGTATAAAATCTCTGTGTACTCTGTGTATGAGCGATTGATTAATTTATGTCTTGCTTAAGAATCTATATGCATTGCTTTACTTCGCAGGTTTAAAACTTACAGTACCATCCTTTTAAATAGAGTGGGATCCACCTTGGACCCTTCATCTTCCTTTCTTAACTTCAATCCTCTTATGACAGGTGTTGTCAGGGCTTCTTTGGAATTTATCATATTAAATCTTTTCAAAATTTCATGTGCATATTTAGATTGTGAAAAAATATACCATATTTAGACTCATGAACTTCAATACCCATAAAATATCTCATAAGCCCTAAATCAGTCATTTCAAATTCATCCTTCATGACCAACTTAAATTCTTCTATGCAAAAACCACCTGTAAAAATCAAATCATCCACATATAAGCAAACAATTAACATATTACCTTGTTGATTTGGTTTGATGTACAATGTTGGCTCACAGTCGCTTCTTTGAAATCCACTCTGAGTGAGGTAGGAATCTATGTGACTGTACCAAGCTCTGGGGCCTAGCTTTAACCCATACAATGCCTTCTTCAATCTGTATATTTTGTTTTCTTGTCCTAGAATCTCATAGCTTTGTGGTTGTTCCACATATACTTCTTCTTCTAAATGTCCATTCAAAAATGTTGACTTTACATCCACTTGGTAAGCATGCCATTTTTTCTGCGCATCAATGGCTAACACAGTTCTAACTGTGTCCATGCGTGCAATTGGTGCAAATGTTTCATTGAAGTCAATTCCAGGTTGTTGTGTAAAACCTCTTGCAACTAATCTTTCCTTGTGCTTCTGCACATTCCCATCTGCATCTTTCTTGGTTTTATAAATCCACTTGACACTTATAACATCCTTATCTTCAGGTACATCTACCAATTTCCATGTCTGATTGTTCTCTATGCATTTAATTTCTTCATCCATGGTTTGTGCCCATCCATCATCCTTGACAACTTCTTCAAAGGTTAATGGATCATCTATTTGTGAAAACAGAGCAAAGACTAAAAATGAATTTGATGTGTCAACATTATAGATGTCGCGCAAAATTCTTGTCTTTCTTGGTAACAGACTTTCTAATGTTGGATCTGGAGAAGTAGAACTACTCAGACTGTTTGTTGGAGTTTGTTGCGCTCTAGGTGTGGACAACGAACCTGTAGATCTCACTGGAGTAGTTTGTGCAACAATTTGTGTCGCAGTTCCAGGAGTGGAAGGAAATGCACACTGGTTTATACTTGGTTTTTGAACCACTTCATCTTCAGTGTCATCATGCACAATAGCATCGATAATTCTGATTGTGCTTTCTATGCTTCCATCCCATGCTTCATTCTCCACAAATTGAACATCGCGACTGATTCTAACTTTTCTTGGAATGGGATCATATAGTTTATATGCTTTTGTATCTTCAGAATACCCAACAAATAGACATTTCTATCCTTTTTTATCTAGCTTCTTTCTCGGCTATCTGAAACATGTGTGTATGTGACACAACCCAAAAAATTTAAGTGTGCAACATTATGCTTCATACCTGTCTAGGATTCTTGAGGAACTTTATTTTTCACACTCTTTGTCAAACATCTATTCATTATGTATACTACATTTTCTACTGCCTCATCCCAATACTCATTTGACAAATGTTTGGCTTCCAACATATTGCACGTCATTTCCATGATAGCTTGATTGTTTCTCTCCGCGACACCATTCTGTGTATACTACGCAGTGAATTGCTTGTAGATGCCATGAACTTTAAAAACGTTTTGAAACTCTCTTGAAACATATTGCAGTAAATTTAATATGCTAATAATTGATGTTGTAAATGAGATCTGGGGTAAATAAGCTCTGAGTAGTAACTAAATCAGGTGCAATACCTAAATTGAGAAAATCAATATGTTATTTATCTGTTATTTATTATATATATTATATTACTTTCTTATTGCTCACATTTTTTTATCATTGAACATTGTAATTTTTAATGAGGTCTTCTTGATAGTACTTTTTAATTTATATATGATACTTAGTAAATTTGGAAGTATCAAATTTACCTAAAAATATATACATAAACATAATGGCGATCATCTAAAATTTTGATGTAGAGATCAACCTACATGTAGTGAATATTTATCTATGTTGTGAATCTAGTTTCTTGATGTAGAGATCAGCCTGCATGCAGTGAATATTTATCTATGTTGTGAATCTAGTTTCTTGATGTAGAGATCAACCTACATGCAGTGAATATTTATCTATGTTGTGAATCTAGTTTCTCCTAAATCTATCTCTGTTGCGAATATTATCTATGGAATTTAATTTAATGTGTGAATATTTATCTATGTTTTGAATCTAGTCTGTTGTAAATATGATTCAATAAATATATGTGCAGGGTTTGATGATGTGAATCAGTAATTCCTAAATCTGATGTGATGTAATTCAAAGCTTACAATCATGTGCACAAGTTTCTCATTTTTTATTTTTTTCTTTTCAATATGAGTAATTCACCCTTATACATAAATCTAAGAGAGGAAGGCCTAACAAAGTAACTCTAGAGAAAAACACAGAAAAGAAAGAAGTTAAACTTCAAAGTAATTTAGTAGCAATGCTTCAAAGCTAGTTAGTAGCATCTTTTAGGGTTTCAGAGTGAGCTACAGAAAATGGAGGCTAGATTATAAAAAATAGAAAAAAACAACCAAGAAAAAAACAATAAGGCAGGAAAAAAAGGTCGAAGAAAATAAGAATCCTAGGGACAATATTAAAGAGATAAAAGAAAAGTTAATTAATAAACATAAACATAAGTTGATTCTAGTTATGGTAAACTCTAAATTAAGGATAGAAAATAAAACTAAATTAATAGGTAATAACTAGAGTGCATACCCATATTAGATCTCAATTTCAAAATATTTATCACAATAGGAATCTTGTTTTTCAAATATTCAAATAACATTTTAAAGAAATTCAAGTAATTCTAAGGAAGACATATCTTAAGGAAAGCTTTTGTTGAAAACCTGTCAACAAATTGACAGGCTTTGAAAAACAGCCATCCTTATCTACATGTCTTCTCTCAAAACCACCCCTACTTCATCACATCTATCACATCTAATGGTATGGCACTACAATAAATATGTATCAATTTCTCTTAAAAAAAAGAATATCAACATCACAACACAAAAAAACCAAAAACAAAAAGTTGGGCGCGATTTATGGTTGGTCATCACACCTTAAAGAGAAAACGCCTATATCTCTGCACAATATCTGTGATCCTGCCCTGAATTTCTTGACCTTTTTCATACTCAAACTCTCAAGTCGGTTGTCTTCTCAAGTGAAAAAACAGCAGGTGGAGATCCCATCGCTAGTTTTGGCACCTGATTCTGATTTCGGTGGGCAGAATAAGTCGGCAGGGCTTCTCTTTATACAAAATCTCGACTGCGATGGGCAGAATAGGTCGACAGGGTTTTAGATGGTAAATAATCTTATGGTTGCGGTGGATGAAAGCTAGAATAGTATGAGCGCTTGTGAATGGGCCTGCAAACATCTCTTGGTAATTGAATCACCGACAACAACTGAAACCACTGGATTTCCGACAGTAACTGAAACCAAATCCAACAGTTTCTAGGGTCTTGATAATTACTTACTTGCTCCCTTCCATTTTCATACTTCTGTGCTTAGAAATTGGTCTCCTGGAAGGTATCAGTCTAGGGATTCTTAGGTATACGAGAGATGGTGCCAGTATTGAACCTGAGCCAATGAAGGTAAACTCCCAAGCACAGTAACCCATTGTTATCGTGTAATTTTATGAAGTGCGTGAGAATTATTGGCCATTACACTGTTTTTTTCTTTGATCTAATCAACTCCCAAGTTTTATCGATATGTTTTTTGTTCCTTTTTCGAAGGTCAATTAAGCGCTAGCAAGGCCTGGTAAATTAAGTACTTAAAGTGGGGTATACAGATGATAAATAGTGCAAACACGTCCTTGCCCTTCTTTGGTCTTGAGCCCCCCAGCTATATCTCTGAGGCAAAGTTGTCTTCTTATTAGGCATTCTCGTAAGAGTTGGCATTCATTCTTGATCTTGCCTTACTTTAATAGAGAGGGCTTCCTTCGCTAGGAAATTGGACTGACTGACGGACTGACATCCAGGGAGTGAATTCTCTAGGTTAGCCACACGTTGGCATGCATATAGACGCGAGGTAAGTCATGCCCTTTAGAAACATCGCAGCGGACATTTCGGGACAGCCTCTATCGATGACGTTCATCCCACAACACATTTGAAGTAGACCACCGAATGAGCAGCACCAATAGCACACAGCTAGAAGGTATCACCCGACTCCCCTGGTAATAACATCATAGCTTATGTAAGCTCTGCAGGATTGGGCTTAGAAGAGGACAAGATATACCAAAGCTAAACGCAGCAATAGTTACACTCGCTCTTATTCTTGAGCATTTATTTCCTTAAGTCCCGACTTCAACAGACCAATCCCTCAGGGTGTTCAACCTTCGTAGGAGATCATGGGAAGGTAACCAAAGCAAGCAATTTCCTGATCCCGGTAAGTCTTTTGCCTGACTCGCGTCCTGACTTCTCACTTAACTGTACCGTCCCTGATAAGACCTAACCGGGCACGCTCCTCTTTCTGCTAGGTTTCATGGAGCGAGTGAAAGGCCCTGTTTCTTCTGCCGAAGTTATGTGAAATCCTGTTGAAAGCAGCTTAAAGCATGTGTAGCATCCAACCAAGACAAGTCGCCTTTTTCTTTAGAACCACTGGACTTCTGTAGCTCGAAAAATAGAATGCATTAGCCAATAGGAGAGCAAGCCGGCTCTTGTCTCTCAGGTTGTTTAATACTTTCGTTCTGTTGGACCTGACTGGATTCTTTCTTCCTTTGGTCATGGAATGGTTGGAGGGAAGGTTTTCATAAATAGAAGTCTCTCATGCCATGTTACTATTAATATCATGTTACAGGGTCTCTGCTGAAAAAGTTTCTTCTTCATTTTTTTGAAGTCTCGTTTACTATTAATATCATATTGATCTGTGGAAAATGTTGCTCCTCTTTTTAGAAGTCTTGTCTACTTTTAATATCTTATTAATCTATGCAGAAAATGATCCTTAACATTTTTATAAGTCTCATTTGCTTTTAATATCATACTACTATTTGCTTTTAGAAGTGGGTTTGGGCAAAAAAATGCTCATTAACTTTTTTATAAGTCTCATCTGCTTTTAATATCATACTATTTGATGAAACTGATTTTAACCATTTAGAAGTGGGTTTGGTATAACATGATATTTTTATTTCTTACCTTTTGATTGGTGTATTTTAATATCATACTACTCTATGATGAAACTGATTTTAACCATTTAGAAGTGGGTTTGGTATAATTTGACATTTTTATTATTTTTTTGATTGGTGTATTGTTTTATACAAGTTTGATTTAATAATAAAAAAAAAATTGGTTCAAATATTGATTGATTAGATGATAAGGTGGATATATAAAAGTGGTGGAGATAAATGGTATGGTTTGAAGATAAATGGATATTGTTGGTTTTTAAATTTATGGAAATAAACTTTAATAAAATTAGCAAAGCGATGGGATGGCTTCAAAATAAATGGATAATGTTATAAATTATAAATTATAAATCTTAATAAAATTATAATTTTTGTGTATATTGTTAACTTGAATTATTATTTATTCTTTATACTTTAAATATAAAATTATAAATTTGGTGTGTATTGTTAAACTGATTTATTATTATTTTTTATAATCTAATTTTATCTAAAAAAATAAATTTATTGTATTTTATTGATATTAAAAAATGAATTATTATAAATTTTCTTTTATAATTTGGTTATATTTTAAAATTAATTATTATTTTAAAATATATTCTATATGAAAAATATAATTTATTTGTTAGTTTTTATAATAATTATTATTTTTAATGATATTTTATATGAAAATATAATTTATTTGTTAATTTTTATAATAAGTGTTAGTTGTATCATATTATATATATTAATAATAAGTATTATTTATTAATAGACTCACTGACATTTCAACTTTTGAGGGGTTGGTGCATTGATTCGAGCTCTACGATTATGGAGCGAACTTCCCGCACATGGATGCGGTTTTTTTTGTCCCTCTCTTTTGCCCGCGGTTAAACTCCGCTCCTTCCTATTCCCGATCTGACCCTTCCTCCCTCCCCTTCCCCGACGGTCTACCCCTTCCCTCTCGACCATGGAAGACCTCCCGGTCACCACGCATTTCACTGACGGCATGGAGACAGTTATGACAGACATCGTGGAAATAAATTTCTTGGAAGATGGAGGACCTCCCATACAACTGACGAAATCTGGTGACTTCCTTTCCGATCCTCCCCAGGCCGAACCCTTTCCCCCGCCCGCTACCCACTCTTCTAGATGGACTGTTGTTCGAAGATTTTCCAGAACCGTGGGTGACCAAGCCCACAAGCACTCCTGCCTGTGCTCTCCCCCTGCTAAGTCCGCCTCAAGCTACTAACCTAGAGTGGGTAAACTCCATAACAGGAGGTCTCACTTCTCCATAACTCACCCGCCTGGGCCACCCCTCCAGTGAAGGTACCGACCCCCCGGTCTCTTCTAAGTCAGGACCATTTGCGGTCCCTTTCTCCTCTTGCAAGGGTTTTATCTTTGCCCGACTGGAACCGGATGAGTATATTGGCTTTGAACAGTCTTTCTCCACCAGAGAACACACAAAGAAACACTTAAATACTTCGGAAGGAGCTGTCAGATACAGAGAAACAAGGCCTAGGTTGAAAAGGAAAAGCTTAAAGAACAAAGGGAAAATTGAAAACCTAGTTCTTGGTGAAGACGTGGAGTTCAGCCAGGTCACACTTATGGCAAGACAAACAATTGTTGGGAGAGTGAATGGCAGGGTCTTCGCGGTAAAAACCATTCGAGATTGGATGCATGATGCTTGGCAGGCCGAGCTCGGATACTCACCGGAACTAGTGGAATTAAACAGGAATTGGTATGACTTCACCTTCCAGAACAATGAACACTCCAAATGGGTACTAAGTAAAGCTTGGAGTGTTAACAACTCTCCGATGCTTCTCAAACCATGGAGTCCACTTTTTGACACAAGTACAAAACACCTTGAAAAAATCTCGGTCTGGGTAAGACTACTAGCACTTCCTTTCCATCTATGGTCTTTTGAGTACTTCAAAAAAATTGGGAATTTCTTAGGAGATTTCTTGGATGCAAATATGACATATGAAGAAACAAAACAAAGGAAGGTTGTAAGAATTCTGGTTAATTTGAATGTTAGGGAAGGTCTGGGGGAAGAGATGGATCTCACCTGGAGAGACTACACATATGCCCAAAAATTGGACTATGAGAACATTCCTTTCAGTTGTCGAAGATGTCATCAGTATGGACATCTGATTAAAAATTGAAAGCTACCTCTAAGAACCAAAGGAATGGTATATGGGAGTGTTAGGGTCCTAACCCGCACATAGGTAGAACAATATATTCGGATGTAATAGAGGTCAATATTAATAAGACCTTTCAATAAAATAGAATAAGGCAGATGTAAGAAGACCTAATAGAAGCTTCAGCTTCTAGAAGGATCTTCCTCTAGATGCTTCTTTTTAGTATAAATAGGAGTCGAGGGTATGAAAACCCTAGCTTGGATATTATTGTAATAAAGCTCTACTCAACTGGAGGTTGCCCCCTCAAAGAGGCCCGTGAACATTGCTTTCAGATTCAAAGTGTTATTTCTATTGTTATTCTTATATCATTTCAGTGTTATCGTGGTGAATGTTCTGGTTATATTGTTGTTATTCTACCATTACTAGCATTTTATTTCTGTTCTACATACATTTTATATATGGTATATTACAAGTGGTATCAGAGCACTTTCCTCGGTAGAAAGTGTGGGTTAAATTTTTTTCAGGGTAGAGACGTATTCCAGCGTCTTTAAGCCACAGAGATCTGTTGTTACGCACATAAACCTGCAGTTGATGGATTCATACACACAGGAAATACAAGTGGTACTTAAGTGCACATCTGTTGGCCACCCTTGTAACCCCTGTTGGTACCCCTTCGAGTGGTAGTGCATCGGACAACACCTGTGTACGGATCGGCCTAGATTACCTGAAGCCCTCTTTAGATAAAATGATCGGTTGTCTGACTGTTATAGTGTCATCGAGAACAACACTTGGGAAGATACTCTCTACTACCTGGGTAGTTGGGTAGTACGGCTAAGGGTACAATCTATCCTCCTTAGTTAGTGCCCTGAGATATTGGGCTGAGTACTACTATTGGACCCCGCACGTATATCGGAGAGCTATAGCATAGGGAAAACCCTTGTTTGTAGAACCCTTGAATACCTAACCCTTGGGGATAGAAACATAAACAAATTAAAACAAACAAGATCTATTGCCACGCAATTGTGTTCGGGTTGCCAAGTAAATACACATTTCTTTTTGGTTAAGCATTTGGACATTTCCTCTCTACAGTATTCTTC
>ML790300.1:640365-660142 GCA_009831015.1 Picea engelmannii | reverse complement strand
CATTGTAATCATTTTCTCACGGATGCGAGTAGCAGCCACATCTCTTCTCAGAGATAAGCTACCAACGCCCTAGCTAGTTTATTTCCATTCTGTCTGTAAGCATATTTCAGTCATTTGTTATTAATGAAATGAAGTCTTATTTCCGCTGCATCAATGCATTTATGTGTATTTATGTATTTCATTGTGTTCCTACATAAATTCGGATCAAAAACTTAATATAAAAGAACAACCATACCTACACGTGTCTTTAGTATTTATTAGACTAAAAATATATTTATACAAAAGACGAAGGATGAGGAGAAGCCCTTTAAAATACACACAAAAAAACTATACACAAAAATGCATAACCTAATTTGTGATAATGCTAATATTCCTCCTCATAATTACAATCTACAATGATGTACATAGACTAGCTATTGGGTTAAATAGTTTTTGCATGTTGGTCCTCTAATGCTTTCTCCACAAACAATGCCTCTCACCCCAAATGGAATGTATTAGAGCATCATATTCTTTATCCAAGAAATCTAACTTACCCAAAGTTGTTTTTTGTTGGATCCAACTAATTTGATTATTTATGTGAAACAATCAAAATTAACTGAAAGCTTAACTTAATTACTATCAAATTTTTTCATTTCATTGCAAAAGAAATAAAATGATGGCAAACCTATTAATATTTATGAGAAACAATCAAATACAACAATGGCAAGCCTATTAGTATTTATGCTAAACAATCAAATAAAATGATGGCTGACCTATTAGAATTTATGAGAAACAATTAAAATTACATGAAAACTTAACACCTCAACTATATATAGAGGGTGAAAGGAAGAATCCAAAGGGTGTTGGAGAACCATCTTCTCTTTATGTAACTAAATGAAAATAAAGGAAAGACATGATCAAAACTTATTTGGATTTTCCTATTTTCTTAATGAATTGGAGTTGGATTAGAAGGGATGACCTTACTACAAACTCTACATTAAAATAGTGTTTTAAATTGATTGAGATTGAGCTAATCAATTGAATTTATTTATGTATTTATTTTAGTTATATCGAAGGCATTGTATAGGAAGATATTTTCATCGAGAGACTAGAAATCATAAGATATATCACGATATTTGTGACATTAATTTATTACAAACAAAAACAAATGTGAAGTACACATGCAAACAAAATGTGGAATTTGGTGATATTCCAGTTTACTATAGTTTTTTGGCACCGGAAGACCACACTTATTTGCTAATGATGTTAAGGTATATGTTGTTTAGTGAACCTCTCTTACTACATGGAAGAACTTGTGATTACTTATTAGCAATTGTCAATACCCTCACCACAAGAAAATAACATCGACATCGATTATTCAAGCTCGAATAAGAAAACACGTCGTTTTCCAAAACAAAACAACTTAACAAACATAGACTAAAGTAACTTAAAATAATGTCCAAAAATATTAATTGGATCGGGAAGGAATACAAGCTTTACCTTGATTGTTGGTCTTTTAACCCAAAAAACTTAATCAAATTTAAAGGGTTCTTTTGTTACTACACACAACTCTATTTTGAATGGCTAAGAGTGAATAAGAATAGCCACCAATGACATATTTAAAGTCACGAAAACATCTTTTCCACTCTATAGGTCCATCAAGGTAACCCCACAACAATGAACTACCATAATCTTAAACAAGTTGATGAAGAATGCAAGTTTTTCTTCTTTGGCTAAGTGATGTAAATCAATTCATTGAAGTTCCTCAATCACTTTCAAGTACTTGCAATGGAGTAAAATAAACCAACATGAAAATATTAGTATGGAAGTTTTACCTCACTATATTAAGGATTATAACAYTGTAGAATGACATAGTGCATAGTTTATCAAAATACATAGTAAGACCATTGATAGGTACATTATAAACTCTTCATTGGAACCAATGCTTTTGTAATCTACATGCTTCCCATCATAAGAGATATAAGCTTCATCGAAAATTTAATGGATATGACCACATACCTCTACAAGCCAATCAACATGAATTCCTTGCATGCTTAGGGTGTTGTCATTCTGTAAAGTCTCCATGAAATTTACCAAAGGCCTTTTCAGTATCCATAAAACTATTAGTCAATAAACTACCCTTTTCCTTTCTCAATTAGATCCATTTGGTCATTTGATATTGCAAGATGTAGGCATAATGTGGTAAGTACGGTGTTCCATTGTTGGCAAGCAATTGATTGTGGGAACATTAAGATTTGTGACGTCGCCTAAAACTGAGTGTTTTTTAGGCTGAAAACCACTTGCATTGATAGAAATATCAACTGTCGTGACTCACTTAGAAGATCTTTACCTGTATTTCTTCTCATTTGGTTGCAATTGAATCACAACAACAACTTTCAAGCCACATATAACGTGATCTTGAGTAATGTAGCCATAGTTTTCCTATGACCTTGACAACTTTAATCTCCCCACCCAAAACATGTTTCACTAACAGATAGAGCACTCGCAATCCCTCCTTGTAAAAAACATGACCAATTTATCCGTTTTTTAATACTTCTTAACATCAAGGGACTTTTGTCATTCATTGGAGCACTGTTTTCTTAGATAAATAAGAACTTGATGTGTGAAATCATGCAAAAAATTAAGAAATCTTTGGACAAATTAGCAATGCTACTCCATGGAAAACAAAGTTTATGTTAAATCGTGCAAATAAATAGGGTTTGAAGCCAAGAAATGAAGTGGTAAAATTCCAACAGACCAATAATGAAGTGAAAGCGAAACAATTGTATTGATATAAAATAAACATGGCAGAGTATGATGGGAGCACAAGATGAGCAAGATAGATGCCAATGAAGATGCATAAGGTAGAGGGTAATAGCGTATCAAAAAACACTTGTCTCATGGTGAATGCATTAGGGTGAGGTGTTGTTATCAATCACATTGGGGATTTAAATATCTTAATAGCCTCTTGTGTTTTTGGATAAAGAGATCTCACACTCATAACTTCTTCATGGAAAAATAATTCTATAGCTTGGGGACGTTAAAAAATATAAAAACAAAAGAAATTTGTGGGTAGAGGATTCTATTTGATTGAAGGGAATTCTGTCATCGATTTGCAAACAATAAACTTTCCGTCAACTGACATTTGTTGAACTCTTAATATAGCGAAACCGAAACTACGTCAAGCTCTCTCACTTATTTGTAAATTTTTCCTTTTCTCTCGATAATGGACGAAAGCGAGGAGCCAGATCTTTGGACAATTGTTCGCCTCGAAATTATTAGGATTTCTTTCATCTCATCAAATATAAATTTTTGCTATGATATTTAGTCTTCAAATTAATGGAAAATATGGGAAACTAACATAATAGGACAACAAATGACCCTCTAATGATATGGTAGAGTGATTTTTCTTTTATTTTGGGAACCTCGATGCTAGATTTATGTTTATTTTGCTTCATAAATCTGCAATTTGTGGTCATTCAAGCTTCCTTCTCATGGAATTCAATAAAATATGTGGAAGATTTGCTGGGAATGGTTTTATTTACCTTCAATTGTGAAAATATTACAACAAGGTTTGGGATAAATTAAGTACCCTTTGTTTCCAATGGCTACTGTCTCTTAGCTACTTTGAGTTGAGGATGCACGTTGTTAGAAATCTCTTCACAACACCTGCATCTTTTGATGTTTACATAGATAGCCTTTGTGACCCCTAGAGTCTTGTTGTGTTTGGGGGTTGAGAAACATGAACTAAGTGGGTTTATTTATAGAATTTTCGAATTTATCTTAGAATATATGGAATTTACTCTCTTTCTTTTCAAAATGTACAAACTTTTTATCCATTTGAGAGTTAATGCAAGAGGTTATCATCAAAATAGGGAACCAACTTCATATAACATTATTTTAATTGCAATAATTTTATGATTCCAATTAACAACATTAATATGAAAACTTTTCTCACATTACTTCAGCATTCCCATTTTACTTCAGCATTCCCATTTGTGAACTTAAAAGTATGCTAGATTCTTATTTTCCTTAAAATCTAGTAAACCATTTTTTGTTTCATTAAAGTTCAAGCACCACCACCATCATAATAAACACTAAACAATATAAATATAGTAAAACAATTCGGAATTAAATAAGAAATTTCAGTGTAAATATAAATGTTAAGTTTCATGAAAAGTAAATAAATACCTTTTCCAACATTTCCTTGCCGAGATCAGCGTTTTCTAGAGCCATCTTCCCACTGACCAAACCGTATCTCCAGCAGTCGTCAAGCCGGCGGTCGTTCTTCCCGTCAATGTACCCATTTGCAGAAAAGTCACGTATTTGGCCTGCAAATCTAACACTGTAAGTCGAGGCATCGAATCGATCTATGAACCCAATACCGCTCTGTCCCTCCAAAAGCTTCTCATAAAACGTATCGACGTCGCTCCCGAATACAGAGGCGAGCCCCATTCCCGTTATAACGACCCGCTTCTTCGGATCCTTTTCTCGTTTGGGAGCCGACGCCATTGTGGCCCTTGTCTTACCATTCCTACCACCTGCATACAAAAGCCAAGATTTTAATTTCACTGAATTGATCACCCACAAATAAGTCATAACAAATTGCAAGAATAAGTAACGTTCCAGCTCTCAGCTTATTAAGAAATTGTCGACAATGCGCCGCCGGTTCGATTCCTCTCAAGCCTTCGTATTGTGCAAGAGAGCTCCTTGTGAAGGAGTTTATTTCATTCGAGAACGGAGCAGCGCACAGGAGTGACATAATGGAACTCCGCTATAATAACTTGGTTTGGCCAATGTTGAAACGAATTGCATCTGATTTTATAGAGTAGAATCTGATTGGCTTCCTTGCTCACACTGACACAGCTATACTTATGGTGGGTTTCCGTTCTACGTTAGTACTAAATGTCTTTAAAATTCTTTGACATTTAACTACCTTACCAACCTAATTAAAGCTCGCTAGATGGAGCATTGATAACTTAAGTCAATGTTTTAGGTGGTTTGGGTATTTTTCATATAAATATGGGACGAACTTTGATATTTTTAGGCTAAAAGGGGTACACCTATTGATAATGGGCATAATTAATGATCTTTTAACTTTATTTAACCTTAAACCCTAATCTGATATCTATGCATTGAAGATGCTGGCATATTCTTAGTCGTCCTCCAAAATCAATGGGTCAGATTTATTGTTCATAACTTTCTTGCATTTATCAAGGCATCCGTTAACATGTTTACTTTTTAACATTTACCTAATCACATTAAAAAATTACTGTAAGGATATGTAATTGCCACGTTTAAATGATTAGGATTAAACCTAATACATTTTATATTGGAGACACTCGTTCTTCGATAGCCGCGAGTTAGCCGCTAGTTTTAATTTAAATTGTATTTTCTGAATGCATAAATGGAATCAGTGTGTTGAAAACCCTTTGTGGCACTAGAATTATAAGCAGACACTCAAATGTGCAGATCTAATAATTTTCTGTGAAAAAAACCAAAATATGAAAAAATTAGACTACTGCTATTCACCACCTTTGAAGGTACAATTCCCCTGTATTGTTCAGTAATTTCAGAAACAGAAAATTACTATTTTAATTGTAGTTGAATTTTGGTAATGGTTGTTGGAAAATGTCCAAAAATTAAAACATTTAGACGAGACTATTAATAATTGATTTCATCTTTTTTAATGTGCTTTTTATTTGGTAATCAAGATCTGAATGAATTTGTATACATAAATTCCTTGTGAGTTTTGTTATTTAGGTTTTATGTTTTAGACTTCAGCTATACAATTGTTGGTGAAATCACAGTTTTAATTTTTTAAATTGCATTTTTAAATGCATAAATGAATTAAAAACTATCTAAAACATTTAAACTAAGTTCAAATCCAGATGAAGGTAGGGTATGTATACCTTTCAAATTATTATTATTATTATTATATTATTAATTTATAAAATAATAATATTAAAAAATTAATTTCCTGTTTACACATAAATATATAACAATAGAATGATTTCAGTATCTGCGGTGCCTCAAGTATGTAGATGCAGCTCTGTCCAAAACACCGTCAATCACTTAGTTATCAATGATCTATGATATTGATGGTATATCATTTGCATAGTCTCTTTTATGTTATGCTAACAAAGTATTTAATATTCTGTATGTTGGAGTGGAGTGTACACCATTGTATCTTGTATTTAAGATAATTTTAAACATTGTAAAATACAAAGCATTAAATGCACTGTACTCAAATACTTATAATTTATTGTTTACTATCAAATATATATTAATAAAAAAAATTAACTATCCTGAAATATTTGAAGGTGTTCCTTTGAAAGTTGGTTCATCCTCATGAGTTCACAAATCTGTTTGTGATATTGTTTAAATGTTTTATGTTTTGGTATTTATAAATAAATTTAAATGAAATTACTCATTTCTATTGTCTAAATTATATTTTTGAATAGATTAGTAAATTTTACTTCTTAAAAGTAGTTTATAAAATACTGGCATTATACAGAATTAACCACCTAAATTTACAATTCTAAAAATTTATGACCAGATTTTTGGCAAAATGGATTAAAAGAACCAAAAAGTAAACGTCGTTTAGAGGAAGCATAACTCTGCCAGGTTTGCAGCTGTCAACGCCCAACTTCTTCGATGTTTACTCAGCCGTCCACTGTCTCCTTCAAACCAACTATCACCTTTATGGCATACACAGCAGGACATTGCGTCATACACAGCCGGATATTTATTTCTTTTCAGTTGGTGTATTCAAACAGATTTTTACTTTAGTAGGTTGCAATAGTATAAATATTCTATGTTTTTTTTTTTTTTTTAAATATTTTTCAATCAATTTTAAAAATATATATAAAAAAATTAATATTTTATGTTATTTTATATTTTGTTTTTTTAGATAATAATTTTGAATCAAATTTTAAAATACATAAATTAATTTAATATTAATATAACCAACCTATTTGAATTTAGTAAATTAAAATTTAATCTCATTATTTATGAATTCAAACTCTAACCCTAACCATGTAAATTCACTGCCAATTTTTCTCCTCCTCGTTACCCATCAATAAAGTTGGTTGGAAGCAATGATATCTTCAATCAATTGTCACTATTTCCTTATTTTCAAACTCTAACCCTAACCATGTAAATTCACTGTCCATTTTTCTCCTCCTCGTCGTGACCCATCAATAAGGTTGGTTGGAAGCAATGCTATCCTTTTCTTCAATCAATGGCCACTATTTCCTTATTTTCAAATGTTTTCCTTCACGCAATGACCACCACCTTTATGGCAGTAGGACATACACAAATATATTTATTTTGTTGACTTAGTGCCTTGTAATGGCTGATTATTGTTGTAGCTGTTGTGGGTTCATGTGAATCCGACTCATTCAAAAGACAAAAATCAACCAAAAATATTTGTAATACTTGAAATCAAACATTCTTTTAGCTATAAATGTTTTTTTTTTCTTGTAAGCTAAAAATGCTCCTACATCAATATAATTTTGAACGAGCTAGTAAATCATGGATGCTCCTACATCAATATAAATTTGAACTTTGTTTTTTCTTGTACAGACAAATATTTATGATGTAAGATAGTGGTTTAATTAATTGTTTAGCAAAAAGTTTGATGAAATTGCACATATCAAATATATAGATTGTATAATTGTTGTGTAAAAGAGATTTTTAACATTGATGAAGTCATTTGCACTATCAAAATGTGCAATTTTAATGGATTGGATGTTGAATTTCAAAAGCAATTGTTGGATACCTAATCCTCATGATTATGGTATTTTGAAAATATTATCCTAAATAATATTTAGGAGAAATATGTTAAGAGTTGTAATTGAATAGGAAGAGTCATTACTTTTTGGAAGATGAAACTAAAAGTCACTTTGTATTCTATTTATAAATTTCTCTTCAAATCATCCATGGAGATATTAATATTCTACAGCGACAATGGTAACGTAAATCATCTATGGAGATACTCATTTTTTGTGGTGACAATGGTATTACAACATGTTTTAACTCCATTTATTCCAAAATATTACAGCATGGTAATGCAAATCATCTATGGAGATACTCATTTTTTGCGGTGACAATGGTATTACAACATGTTTTAACTCCATTTATTCCAAAATATTACAGCATGGTAATGCAAATCATCCATGGAGATACTCATTTTCTGCAGTGACAATGGTATTACAACATGTTTTAACTCCAAAATATTTAAACTAAGTTATTATTAATTTAGGGAAGTAATAATATTAAACTAGCATACCCCTCAAGCACGGGAAGAAAACGTCGAACATAAGGCATAGTGTATATGTTGCAAAAGATTTATTATTTCTTTAACTATACTCGGTTACATTGTTATTCCTCAGCCTTTTTATGTGTCATTTTTAAAGTGTATATATTCAATGGACATAGTCTTCCCTTTATACTTACCTAACTCCTCTTAACCTTAAAAAAATAATAATTAAACCATAGTGTCTATATATTCAATGGACATAGTCTTCCCTTTATAGTTACCTAACTCCTCTTAAGCTTAAAAAAAAACAAGCAAACCATAATATAGGTGGTGAAAAGAGGCGACAGGGTTTTACCCAAAAAAAGTCTTGGTTGACATGGTTCAATGAAGTAGTCTTGCGGTCTTTTGTGATTAACCATCCAAGTAAGCCCTACTTCAACATGTCCACACAATCTGAAAAATGACGATGCAATCTATTTGGGTAATTAAAGGTTAGGTATTGAAAACATGTCATCAATGAAGAATATTACATCCGTTTGTACGACAAGGTAGTGTCAATATGTCAACGATGAAAAATATATCATCCATTTGTACGACAAGGTAGCATTAATAATGACGATAACACCCAACCACGTGGTAAGTGCAATTGGTCACAATTATAAGTAGTCAGTGCATTCGTATGAAAGGTAATTAGAAAACATGATCATTAGAAAAATAGAATTAACTAAAAAAACAATGAAATTAATAAAATTTGAGTCTAGCTCAAACTTTGCTTGTCTCATAATGATGGCATGATCCAGGTGGATATTGGTGGCCACCCACCTATTCCACTTGGACCCCCACCATTGCTTCTTTCAGTTTTTCAGTTTCCTCACAGTTTACTATTTTTAGCAGTTTTTCGAGTCCTGAACTTCCGAAATTGTTTTGAGGCCTTAAACGACGTTTTTTGGGAAAACGGGGAGCAACATGGGTTGTAGATCAATGTTTCTCACCCAAAAGTTGTAGTCCTCAGATAGATATTTCTAATGAGGTATGGAACGCATCAAACGAAGATCGTATGCCAAAGTTATGTCCCTAGGAAGTTGATGTACCAACTTACCCAAATGGGGCCCATAGTCTTAGCGTTTAATCTCCTAGGGTTAGGTCTTTGGATGTTTAGGGTTTTCCATTGTTTCTCAATAATAATAGGCCTTCAAGATTCATTGTAACACAGTTCAAAGGCCAGTAGCCACCACATCTCTTCTCAGAGATAAGCTACCAGCGCCCTGGCTAGTTTATTTCCATTCTGTCTGTAAGCATATTTCAGTCATTTGTTATTAATGAAATGAAGTCTTATTTCCACTGCATCTCTACGTTTATGTGTATTTCTATATTTCATTGTGTTCCTACATAAATCTGGATCAGTGGTATCAAAGTGGTCTGCTCATTCTCGATCCTTCTTTGCATGTCCCCAACGAGGTCGGGGTATAAGGAGTTGGGGCTCGATTTGGTTGAACCTTTGCAAGATCAACCTTACAAACCTCGACGACCGCATATGGCGGAAGAAAAGAAAGATGAGGGAGCATGAGATCCTATCAAAATGTTGCTTGAGGAGGCCCTCAAGAAACAAAGGAACGCGATGATGGAAAACTTTTCCCAGATTCTTCAACGGATTCCCATTGGCGGCGCATCGACATCCAACAACCACTCTGGAGGCACTACTCCTTTTAAGGTACAAGTAAACTTTGACATTCCCATATTTGAGGGCCAAATAGATGCAGGCGTCGTAGATAGATGGTTGAATCTGTTAGAAGGATATTTCTCGGTTCATGACTTTTTTGACCGAGAAAGGATTATTTTTGCACTCCTCAAAGCCGCCCCTCATGTCAAGGACTGGTGTGAAACCTACTCGAAGCAATAGGGCGAGGGGGAACCCTCTCTGTTATCGGCCACACCCACTTGGAATTCTTTCCGAGACGTCATCAAGGAACAATATTATCTTGCGGGAAGCTATGAGGACAAATACATACAATGGACTATGCTGTGGCAACAAAGGGACCAAGATGTGCATGAGATGACGAATCTGTTTCATACCCTATGCACAAAGTTGGGTATCAAAGATTCAAAGAAACAATTGGTGTTAATGTACCGCAATTGTCTGCACAGATACATTCAGGAGGAAATGGAGTTCCTCAACATCTCCTCGCTTGGTGTGGCGTACCGATATGCTACCAAGATTGAGCAGAAGTTCAAACAGAAGAAGTGAGACTTTGGGTCTTTGAATTAGAAGCAAGGGGAAGGTACCCCCAAACCGCAGAACAAAGGACCAAGCCAAGTTGGGGCAGCCTAGGACAACCCACCAAAGCCACAAGCAAATAACAACACCATGAAGCCAAAAAAAGACACGAGGAAGTGGTGCGAGTTCCATAAGAGCTCCACTCACAACACAAGTGAGTGTCAGGCCAAGCAGTCACTGGTATTCGAGTTGAAGGCTTCTGAATCAGATGCATGCTCTGAATCTGAATCAGAACCCGACAAGGGGAATGATATGGGGAAGTAGATTATTGATGTGAAGCCCAACTCCACTGTTGCCACCACGAAGATATAGAAGGAGGAACTAGAATATCCATCTTGGTAGAGGTCGGGAAGCGACTGGGCTTGCTGACCACAACACACCCACAACCATACACCATCGAGTGGTTGCACCAAGGATGTGACCTCCGCGTCAGCCAACAATGTCGCCTTCCCTACAACATGAAGCCCTTCACGGATGAGGTATTATTTGACATTGCTCCTCTTGATGTTTCTGATGTATTATTAGGCCAACCGTACTTTTGGAAGTGACATGTTATGTATGAGTCCAGGCCTCGTGCTGTTATTATCACCTTGGGCAATAAGTTGTACAGGATACCGAAGATAGCACCACCTACCGCCATCTCTTTGGTTACTGCAAAACAATGCAGTAAGCTCATTTCCAAAACTAGGAAATTTGTTTTCTTGATGATCCACCCTCAGGGAAAGAGGAAGACTGTGGCCATGACCTCCAGACAGGGCCCCGCTGCATGAAAACAATAGATGGATAAGGTCATGGAGGATTACGAGGACATCTTCACCTCCCCTGCAGGGGTGCCTCTACACTGCCAGGTCAAGCACCCCATCGAGATGACCCCAGGTGCGTCGCTGCCCAATGGACCCATCTATCGACGCTCTATTCTTGAGAATGACGAAATCAAGAGGAAAACTCAGGAGTTGTTGCAGAAAGGTCACATCTGGTCAAGTTCATCACCCTGTGGGAGCCCGATCGTGTTGGTCCAGAAGAAGGATGGGACTTGGAGACTTTGCATTGACTATCGGGCACTGAACAAGATCACTGTATGGAATAGGTACCCGATCCCACATATTGATGACCTTCTGGACCAACTCAAGGGGCTGAAATATTTAAGCAAGATCGACTTGAAGTCAGGGTATCACCAGGTACCAATCGAACCCTCTAATGTGTGGAACACTACCTTCAAATCCAAGGAGGGCCTTTTCGAATGGTTGGTCATGCCATTCGGGTTGACGAATTCCCCTGCAACCTTCATGAGGCTAATAGACGACATCCTACGGCCATTCACTAACTCATTTGTAGTGTCATACTTGGATGACATTTTGATCTTCAGCCAGACTTGGAAAGAGCACCTCCACCACATCCAACAGGTCCTCCAAACACTGCGGCAACACAAGTTGTGTGCTAATTTGGAGAAATGCACTTTTGGCATGACCCAAGTTCAGTATCTGGGATACATTATTGATGAGCGGGGGGTGCATGTGGATCCAACAAAGATCCAAGTCATTCGGGATTGGCCAGCCCCAACCACCCTAACAGAGCTCCGCAAATTTTTAGGTCTTGCCAATTTCTACCGCAGGTTTGTGTTGGGATTCTCTCATATCACTTGGCCCTTCAGTCAAGTCACCAAGGGAGGAGCTAAAGAAAAATTCTTTTGGTATGAATCTCAACAGAAGGTGTTCGGGGAGTTGAAGCATCACCTCTGCTCTGCACCAGTGCTCACATTACCAGACTTGCAACAACCATTTGAGATCGAGACAGATGCCTCTGACTATGCTATTGGGGCAGTCCTTACTCAACATGGGCATCCAATGACATATCACAGTGAGACACTTTTCGACACAGTCCAGAATTATCCCACTTATGACAAAGAAGTGTATTCCATTATGCAGGCTTGTCGGCAATGGAAGAATTACATTTTGGGAAAGGAAACGATCATCCACACAGACCATCGACCCCTGCAATTCATACAGACACAAGGGAAGTTGCAGAACAATTGCCATCATAAGTGGTCCACATACCTGCAACAATTTCATTTGAACATTAAGTATAAGAAAGGCAGCACCAATAATGTTGCAGACTGCCTCAGTCAACCACCCATCGTGGCGCTAACCACTGTTCTCAACTCTTGTGGGCACGAGACTTCCGATTGGCCGCTTCTATACACAAGTGATCCATAATTCGGCCACACATACAATACACTCTTGGAGGGTAAGAAAGTTCCCAATTTTCACCTCCAGGATGCCCTACTTTGTCACCTAGGACACCTTTGTGTTCCTTCAAGCGAGTGTGCCAAGATGATTTGGGAGGCGCACTATAGTCGGGTTGTTGGGCATTTCGGGGTCAAGAAAACCGTGGCAGTACTGCAAAAGTGTTTCTATTGGCCGAACCTTCGACAGGATGTCGGGAAGTACATCAAGTCCTGCAGTGCTTGCGCCATTTCCAAACCGACCATCAAGAAGCAAGGCCTCTATACTCCTCTTCCTACCCCCAGTCGACCTTCGGAATCCATCTCTATGGATTACATGTTGGGCCTTCCTTCTACTAAGCATGGCAATGACTGTGTTTTTTTGGTCGTCGACCGATTCTCGAAGATGTCCATTATGATGGCCTGCAAGAAGAATATCACAACAGAAGCCACTGCTAAAATCTTCTTTGAACGAGTGTGGGTACACTTTGGGATCCCACAGTCTATCATCTCAGATCGGGACAATAGGTTCCTCAATACATTTTGGTCTAGCCTCTGGTTGATGCTGGACACTAGGCTCACCAAGTCCACAACTTTCCATCCGCAAACTGATGGCCAGACAAAGGTCGTCAACCGAATGATCGTACACATTCTGTGCATGTACAATTCAAAGCATCCACACACATGGGATGAAAGCCTCCCCTATGTACAACACAACTACAACTAGGCTCTCCATATCTCAACCAGCCACAACCCCTTTTAAGTGGGCTTGGGATTCCAACCACTATGTCCCATTGACATAGACATGCCATTTGTGGCTACTTAGGAATATTTAGCTCATGTCCAGTCTAAGGCTGACAAGGAAAGCAAATTCATTGAGCGCATTCAACACATCCGCCAACAGGTTCATGACATCTTGGACAGAGCCAATGCTAAGTACAAGAAGCGACATGATCAACATCGGGTGCCACACAACTTCTAGGTGGGCGACAAAGTGTGGCTGCATTTGCAAAAGGAACGCCTCGCTGGACCCCACCACAAGCTTCGTCCGATCCGATATGGGTCGTACACCCTCACCAAGGCTGTAGGGGACAATGCCTTTGAGCTCATCATTCCACCATTCCTTGGTCTGCACCCAGTGTTCAATGTGGACCGCCTTCGGCCCTACTTTCCACCTCTACTAGACACATCCGACATGGTAGAACAACTCACACCAACAGAGTTAAATCCAGACTGCATGGAACAAGCCAAAACTGATCAGATCATGGATACATAGATCAAGCACACCCGACAAAAAAGGATATTTCTATATCGAGTTGTCAAAGCAAGCCAACTCCTTCACCAAGGCAAGTGGCTCACCAGGGACCAAGTTCAACAGAAGTTTCCTCATCTCATGGAGGAACTCAACGTAATGGGGACCATTGCTTCCTAAGGGGGGAAGAATGATCCAGGTGGATATTGGTGGCCACCCACCTGTTCCACTTGGACCCCCACCATTTCTTCTTTTAATTTTTTAGTTTCTTTCTTCTTTTAGTTTTTCAGTTTCTTTCTTCTTTTAGTTTTTCAATTTCCGCACAGTTTACTATTTTTAACAGTTTTTCGGGTCCTGAACTTCTGAAGCCTTTTTGAGGCCTTAAACGACATTTTTTGGGAAAATGGGGAGCAACATGGATCTTATATTGATGTTGCTCACCCAAAAGTTGTATTCCTCGGATAGATCTTTCTAACGAGGTATGGAACGCGTCAAACGAAGATCGTATGCCAAAGTTACGTCCCCGGGAAGTTGATGTACCAACTTACCCAAACGGGGCCCATAGCCTTGGCGTTTCATCTCCTAGGGTTAGGTCTTTGGATGGTTAGGGTTTTCCATTGTTTCTCAATAATAATAGGCCTTCGAGCCTCATTGTAACACAGTTCAGAGGCCAGTAGCAGCCACATCTCTTCTCAGAGATAAGCTACCAGCGCCCTAGCTAGTTTATTTCCATTTTGTTTATAAGCATATTTTAGTCATTTGTTATTAATGAAATGAAGTCTTATTTCCACTGCATCTCTACGTTTATGTGTATTTCTGTATTTCATTGTGTTCCTACATAAATCCGGATCATGGTATGTTGTGATTATATAAAAAAAACTTTGTATAATTGAAATCATGTTTCGACTTCAATACCTGATAGTATTTATTATTTACCCCTTTTGTTGCATATAGAAACCTGCTAGTATAGCCTTGTTGTTTTTAATTTCCCTTGTTATAGTTTTCCTTGATATTATTTCATTTTCAAATTTGGCAACGTACATAGAGAAAGAAATTTGTATGTGTGCACACACCACACACTTCTTGGATGGCTTAAGCCTTACAAATCTTCACACTCATTGATCCTTCCTTAATACTCCATAATTTTCCTTACTTCCTCCTCATACTATCTCTTTTCAATGCAAATCTTGAGCAAGTATAGGGATCTAATCATGCCAAATAAGTCACAGTTTTGTGTCGATTGAAAATTTTCACAATGTTCCAAAATCCCATTGACCATACGACATTAATTATAGGACAGATGGAAGCCTTAGGTACACAATTGATAGACAATGAAGGGAGGACAAATTGAAACCTTAGATATGTCTATGATAGATGATGAAAGGTTGTAGAGGAACCGTTCTCCTAAAAAAACTACATTGTTATGGTTTTGTTTTCATGTCACTTTAGTAATTGAGTCATTGGGTTCATGACCAAAATGGACTAGAGATGAAGTTGAAGTTGTGCTCACCATTGCAAAGATAACCAATTGCAATTACCATGACTTCCTGGAATTCATGCAATGCATGAAATTTTAGTCCATGGTTGCCATAAAATAATGTTAATCAATACAACACCTTTCTTTTTTATTTTTGAAGGAGAAAGAGGAAATGGATTATTATCTTCATTATGGTAGTATAGGGAAAATAAATTTGTTACTTCAAACCTTAAGATGATTGTATCAATCTTGATGCTTGTTGAGATGATTGTTTGCATGGTTGAAACCTTAAGTAGAGTAGATATTGGTTAAGAATTGTTGTTGTAAATATAACTTGTAGAATATGCCAAAGAAAAAACTTATGGACCAATACGTGTTTCTCAACATAAAACTTGGCTTGGTTATATTTGAAGGCTTTAAACATGAAGAAGATTTGGCCTTTTATGACAACAAAATCATTTCCTTTCTTTTCCAAGGCTTTGTGAGAATTAGCTTGAAAATACCCTAGAGGTTGAGGTGGCCATGCCCAACATGGGAATGCTAGATTTTGTGTCAATAAACTGGGATGGGATTGCACACGGACCTAGATATTCGTGTACACCTTGGTCATAGAGGCTACATATGAGGAGCCTTTGGTGCTATATAAATTTTGGAGATGAGATTCAAACCCATCCTTGTTTAGCGGACAAACACACTTTTATTTGGGAATAGTCATTGTGTTTGTATTTGTCGAGAACATAGTTTTGAACTATATTTTCCTTACCTCCATTTTCTAAGAGATAGTAAAATACCAAAAGAATAAAATCATTATCTCTTATGATGATTAGCAAGGTGGAACTTTAAATTTCAAAATGGAAATGTACTGACAATGTATTTTGGGTTGTCTTTGACTCCTAACCACTTGATTTAGGATTTTATTTGACTCCCGACCACTTGAAATTAGGCTTCCAATTCTCCATAGTATGATTCTATTAAATAAATAAGATTAAAAATTAGAGAGGTTTCACTATATAATATTTTGTTCAGAGCACATCTTGTGTGAAGAAATTATTTACCTTTTCTACGATATTCAATGATAAGAGGACGTTTGCAATGTTATATAATCACATTAATTTGGAAACAAACATGAGATGGGAAACAAAGTAAAATAATTGGGTTTGATCATTTGAAAACTTGTAAGAAATAATCTCGAGGAAGAGAGCATGGATTTTTTACATTTTAACTTTGTTGATTCTTTTCATTCGCCTAGCAATGACTTGACAACATCTTTCAATGATAGTACTTGAACCCGCATGAAAGAAAGACCAAAGACCTTAAATTAATAGTGGCAGAAGAAAAAAAAAAATGCAAAATGAGGTTTCATAACGAGATTAAATATAGGGGAAAACAAGTAGATCGTAACACCTTCTTTATGAGAAAGAGTTGCACAAACTTTTGCGTCGAAGGCTTGGAGACTTCTCACTCCTAAAATCTACATATTGATACAATAATCTATAATCTTTTATGGAACATACTTTTTTAAATAAAAAAGAAAGCACAAAATATGTTGTGGAACTTGTTTTTACCTACGTTAGATTAAGTCGAACTATCATTCAACTCCTTCCAATGGTTCCATTGATGGTGCACTTTTGGAAGACCAATCCTATGTACTAAGTAGGTTCCATCCATCCCTATGCGCTTACGAGATCCTTCTCATAGTATTTTCAAATGAGTTGACGCACACACACAATAATGACTACACTTATCCATTCCATTTTATTTGATAGTGAGACTCATATGTAAGTGTTGGGTCTTCTTATTCTTCCCCTAAGTGAATATGTTTTCCAAATATTCATGATCGTTTAAGACTGCTAGAGATCTAAAAAATGATTTTAGAGATTGAGAAGAAAAAGGGAAAGCAACTATAGAATCAAGTACTCAATTTCAGAAAGAAATAGATTCTTTCATGACTTCCTATGACAATCTAACCCAAGGATTTAATAAGTTCATTGAGTTAAGAAAGAGCTTCCTTCATTGGATTTTATTTTGTAGGGATAAGCTATGTTATCTTAGTGATGAGACAATCATAGTGTTGGGGCCTCTTGGTGCCTCATTTGATGGTTTTGAAGAGATTGTGCACATATAGTCTTTGCATGCATAGTTTTTATTTACGTGTAGAGTTTAATCAATGTTCCCAGTTGTGTGATACATACCCTATTTTTATTTGCATGACAAAATTTATCAATGTAATTAGAATTAATGTACCTTCTTATATGTGTGTTGGAAAGTTGTGTTGTAGGAGGTTGTAACTATATGTAATTGATCTAAATTTTATATAAAGGAATGTAAATGCTAAGATGTGGGTTGGATGGATGGTTGTTTAATTGAGTCTTGTATTGAAGTATATTGAAGTATTAGTATTAGAGATTGTATGGAAGAAGTAGAGATTAGGGTTCAATGTATGGAGTTATAAATAGTCATGTATGGAGTTATAAATAGTCATGTATGGATTTTTCTTATGGATTGAATATAAAGGATTGTGTAATGGTTTCCCCTCTAAAGTTTATGTGTTATGTGTGCTTATCTAAATGTATAATGAATATATGGTGATAAGATGATATTACATTTTTTGTTTTCTTACTATTCAAATTTACTCCTCTAACATTCATTAGTGTCCCAAGTGAAACCCTATCCTTTTACGATGTTGAATATACAAATTCTAATGGAATTTATTATTGGCCCAAGTTTACCTTTACTTATGTTTCCCAATTATATGCACTACACATTCCAACAATCATACAATTCTCACTCCATTCGAAAACCTCTAATCACATAAACAATAAAAGTTTTCACATTCTAAATACAACTACCGAATCCAAGTACAAGTACATAACATCTCCTCACAATATATGATGTCATATGAATGGCACTATTGTTATGCTTATGACCCCTCCACTACACTACACATACACACACACACACACACACACGAAGGAACATGAACACTACCATAGCATTACAAAACTCAAGTACCATTTGACAAAAACACAATGTTACAAAAAAATTAGAAGATATTCAAAAGAGAATAAAAAGCAAATCCACAAATTCAATTCATATTATATGTAAGAATTTAAAAGGTAGAACATGATAAAGGAAAAAAATTCCAATAATTTAAAAAATCTTAATTTTTGTTTTTATTATATCAAAGATATAAAAAAAATAAAGTAATTTAAAATTAACTTTTAATGATACTAATAAACAATTATATCATAATTTTAATTTTAATTAAAAAATTTGCTTAACATATCAAAATAAATTATGCATCCTATAAAATTTGCATTTTCTCGTTCATAATTATGCTAACAAAGTATTTAGTATTCTGTATGTTGAAATGTACAACATTATATTTTGTATCTAAAATAATTTTAAATCAAACATTGTAAAATACAAAGTATTAAATGCATTATACTCAAATACTTATAGTTTATTGTTTACTATCAAATATATATACACAAAAGAAATTTCAACTATCCTGAAACACTTGAAGATAATTTTAAATCAAACATTGTAAAATACAAAGTATTAAATGCACTATACTCAAATATTTATAGTTTATTGCTTACAATCAAATGCATATACATATACACAAAAAAAAAATTCGACTATCCTGAAACACTTGAAGGTGGGTCTTTGAAAGTTGGCTTATCCTTATGAAGATAACTTTGTGGCATTGTCTAAATGTTTTAAGTTTTGATATCTGAAAATATAAATAAATTTGAATGAAATCACTCATTTATATTATCTAAGTTGTATTTTCGAATGCATCAATAGATTCTGCTTCTTAAAAATCTATAAAATACTAGTATTATACAAAATTAAGCACCTAAATTTACAATTCTAACAATTTATGACCAAATTTTGGAGAAAATGAATTAAAAAATATGCTATGAAAATAACCAAAAAGTAAATGTTTAGAAAAAGCATAACTCTGACAGGTTTGCAGCTATCAACGCCCAACTTATTCGATGTTTACTCCGCCGTCCACTGTCTCCAGCAATACGATCTGCAATCAATTCGCTACCCATTTTTCTCATCCTTTGAGGCGCCCATTTATAAGGTTCGTTGGAGGCACTGATTTCCTTATCTTCCGTCAAATACCACGATTTACTTTCTTCGCTCTGCAATCAATTCGCTCGCATTTTTCTCGTCCTTTTAGGGCTCATTTATAAGGTTCGTTAGACACAGCGACGATTCAATTACCACGATTTCGTTTCTTCATATGTTTTCCTTCTCCTTCCAACCAACGATCGCCTTTATGGCATACACAGCAT
>ML790300.1:614975-640315 GCA_009831015.1 Picea engelmannii | reverse complement strand
ATGCATGGATGATTGACATAGGTGCAACATGGCACATGATCTTCCACATACATTTTTTTGAAGATTTCAATGAAAATGTAGATGGTATAGTCTATTTTGCAGATAAATCAAGTCTCAAACCTTTGAGAATTATGGGTCACATGAAGCAAAGACATGCAGAATCCCATGGGAAAAGATCAAAGACAAACAAAATCATAGAGAAGAAAAAGATAAAACATCATATTTGGTGAAAAAAGACAAAGGTAAAACATCATATTTGGTGAAAGAAGACAAAGGTAAAACATCAGATCTGGTGAAAGGTAGAGCTTGTTTCCCATTACAATATATGAGTAATTGAATATTTGTTTAACACTTTGTTTGCTTCTTAGAGAGATGCATGGATGATTGACATAGGTGCAACATGCCACATGATCTTCCACTTACATTTCTTTGAAGATTTTAATGAAAATGTAGTTGCCTGGACTCCAAGATTTTCCTCTTCATGATGTGTTTTATCTTATTGAGTTGTGAAGGAACTTATTGTCTCTTCTTCACATTCGATAGCAAGGCCACTCTATTTAGATCTTTGGTGGATAAGTCGAAAAAAGGAAGGATTTCAACAACATAGTCTTTATGACCGGAGTAGAAGATAGAAGATTGTATAAGTTGAAAGGGACATATGTTCATCCTTAGAATTATACATACTTCTCTCACCACAATGAAGGAACATTGTCATATAGTCTCTTATGGCATGCTAGATTTGGACACATTAATTATGATAACCTTTGTTTGTTGAAAAAGAATGGTGTTTTTGGTTTTCCTACTATTCCTAGGAATTTGAAGCAATGTGATGCTTGTATCCTTGGAAAACACTGCAAACAATCATTTCATGATTCTACTTCCACAACATGTAGAAAAATTGGATTGATACATTCTAATTTGTGTAGCCTCTTGCATGTTCCAGCTACTAATGACAATAGATATATCATGACTTTTATTGATGATTACACCAAGATGTGTTGGGTGTTGTTTTTAAAAGATAAATCATAGGATTTTGAAACTTGTAAAAAATTGCACGTATGGATCCAAAATGAAGCTCAGACTTCATACTGATAATGGAAGAGAATATACATCTAAAGAATTTGAAAATTATCTTCACTAACATGGGATTGAGCATCAAACCATAGTTCCATACAATCCTCAACATAATGATGTAGTTGAAAGAATGAATAAGACTCTCTTAAATATGGTTTATTGCATGATTTTTTTCAAAAATGTGAAATCGATGTTTTGGGCTGATGTAGTTCTATGTGGAGTTTATGTGAAAAACAAGTATCCATCTCATGCTCTTGAAAATAAGACTCCGCGTAAAATGTGGTATGACCACATTCCTTTGGTGAGGCATCTAAGGGGTCTTTGGTTCCACCTGCTATGACTTGATTCGTAAGGAGAAAAGAAATAAGCTTGATGCAAGGAGTTAGAGGTGTATCTTCTTAGGGTACTCAAATACCACCAAAGCATATTATCTTTACAATGAGGTAAAAAAGAAGCTTATTCTTTTGAGAGACATTTTTTCTTTAATCATCCAAGAACTGGATAGCTTCACTCATGTAAAGACATATCACAAATTTGATGATGATATTCCACATATTGAAGAGGGGATCCCTATTTTGGATCAATCTTTGGAATCTCCTTTTGAAGAACGATCTCCCCCTCATGGAGAAGATCCTGCCACTTCATCAAAACCTAAAGTTCATTTCGATGATGTGATTGAGAGGATTGAAAGGATGAACCTTAATGAGAATTCAACACCATCTAAGAAAACTTCACATTCAACACCATCTCAATCAGACCATATAAAAAAGGTTCACCAAAGTGGTTCATAAAGATAGTTGAAAGTGGTCATCATGATGAGGTTGGAAAGACATGAACCAGAAGTTCCACAAGACAAGATGGAGGTGATGTAGATAATCAAAATTCAGGTGATGTAGATTATATGAATGTTTCATATGATTATGATTTGAATTTATCTACTAATTTTGAACCAACTTCCTTTGAAGAAGCCACTTTTTATGATGAGCGAAAAGAAGCCATATAGAAGGAGTATGATGATCTCATCAAGAATGGGACATGGAAGTTGGTGGACCCTCCATTTGGAGGCAAACCAATTGTCTGCAAGTGGGTCTTTAAGAAAAAGTACAAATCAGATGGATCACTTGACAAGAAAAAAACAAGGCTTGTGGAAAAAGGATTTCCATAGAAATAAGGTATTGATTATGAGGATTCTTTTACCCCACAACAAAATGGGTTACCAATCGTACTCTATTTTCTTTGGCAGCACGTAATGGATGGAAATTTCATCAAATGTATGTGAAGACTACTTTATTGAATGGAGACTTGAAAGAGAATGTATTCATGTCTCAGCCATGAGTAATTGTGGTTTTCCCCGCCCCATGCCTAGGGGTAACCAGAGGAGATCATGTCTCATGGCCCGTAATGGAGACAATGATTAGACGATGATGATGATCAAAATGTCCACAGATGAAAGCCCAACAACCCCCCTCATTTTCCTCTACAACTACAAATCAACCAATTCTCATCACATCCAGAAAACTCAGTTTATGGGAGATGGTAATCTAGAGTCACCATGAGGTATGTTAGTCCTTCTTTGATGTGAAGTGTTGTGCTTAATTTTTTGGGGATGTGGATGAGAATCTTTGGTTGAAGTTGGATAATATATCATTGGCTTGGGAAGTTGTGTTTGTTTCTTTGTTTCGCCTTGGTGGCCAACTTCTATGCCCTAGTCCTGTGTTGTCAACTCCCATGAAAAAAGGGTACTACTAGGGAGCCCTCACAAGGGTAACATTCCATTCTCTACCATAGTTAACACTTTCCATCATGGATCCTCTAATAGTGCACTAAAATTCAGTAATGGTTCATGGTCCACTCTTTCATGAGAAGAAGGGGTTGAAGGTCGAGAGGTTGATGTAGTTGCTATATGTGTGCTATAAATGATAAAGTCCACCATAAAATTCATAGGACAACTTGAGATATACCCCCTATGATGGTAATAACCTCTTGTCCCGATGCAAATGAATGCACAATCATAAAGGACCATAGCCCAGTAAAAATGAAGGAATAAAGCTTGAAACATGCAAAGGGGACTTGCATATAATAAATGGGTATTAAAATGCAATTAAGGGGTTTGAAATGAAAAATTAACCAAGTAAATGGTATCTCAAGAAGCAATCGCTCCCTCTACAAAGACACTCATAGAAATGGATTCAATGACACCATAATCCATGAAGTAAGCCCATATCCATACCATTTTCACAATTACTCTTGAAGGGCTTCTTTCTTTCATTGCTTCCCTCGAGACCTATCCCTCTATCTTGGTCTTTTGTTTCCTGTCTAGGTTGGCACACTTAATAGGGTTGGATGAAGGCCCTTCTATAGTCAAAATTTCCAACTCACATGAGGTCATGGACCATTGTGATGCTTGAAGGGGATACTGAGGTGAATTGTTTGCATGGCTTATATCTTAAGTAACAATTTACTTTGCGTGATTCAAATACTAATATCTCTTATGAACATTGGTTTACCTTGTCTTATATTCTGCTTTGTTTTGGATGAAACTAGCATGGTTCTTTGAGGGGTATCCTAGGATTTCACCTAGAACATTTATCCTTTATTATAGGACACTGGAACGTGTGATGTAGAGTAGTGAGTCATCCGGTGACTTACCACCTTCCAACATGAGCTCTCACATATTCAGAACCTTGTATGATGGACATATGGGCTTGATTTGAGCATATTTGGTCATGATGGAACACAGATGGGTTGAAATCCTACATGTTGGGCAGAATACCCCAAGGCTTATTATTCACTAGATTGAGGACATTGCAAAAATAGACAGTCGAATATCACTTAGAGATGAGATGAAACCTCCTTTTCCCTAGACACAACACCCTAGATCTTGGACGTTGACCTACATTTGATGATGATATCATCTTCTAGGGTTTGATGGACAATTAGGCTAACAATGATGATTTGTCATGACCATGGGTGAGAAGATACACCATTTTCCTTTATTCAATCTTGGATGATTCCATGTGGCCTTGGGAGGCCTTCTCCTAGCTTTGGAAGACTTTATGTCACCACACACATGGCACTTATGATGTATTATTTGTATTTTATCTTTTTTTAGAGCTTAAATGAGGGTTCAACCCCGCTTCTAATTTAATTTGGACATGTTATGTGAACAAAGCACTAGACCTAGATTCATATATAAAGGCTAGCACTATTATTCATTTTTCTCATAACAATTCTTCACTCATTAGTGGGGTTACACTCTTAAAAATTTCACTATTTCATCCTTCCTACTCTTTTCTCTTATGCGCTATGATTGGAGGGTCTTATGTGGATGGTTTGCTCACTTGGATGAATAATTTCTGCAATTAAGGTTTTATGGTCTTGATTCTAGGAGGAATTAAGTATTTTTTTTCAATTCTATTGTTTCTTGTTGATGTTAATGGTTAAATTGCTAGCTTGTTGCAAGTATCTTGTTTCCTTGAAACCCTAAGAGGAAGACATAAGTGCTTCTCTTCCTCACAAAGTTTTGTTTGTCCAAGTTTTGGAAACATCATTTCTAGGGTGAAAATCCTAAGGCCCAAAAGTCCTTGTACTTTAGGGTTTTAACCATATACATTTGATCCTTGACCTAAGTGAAGCTAGAAGAAGGGAAAAAGACCCTAGGGCCCAAAAGTTCTTGCACCCTATGTACCTTCTTTCTCAAACTATAAATCCTAAGGCCTCTTATCGCACAATTTGTACTTTCCCAAAGCCAAAAGAATGTGAAAACTAAATTGGATTAACAAGAGGTTGTCCTATCACTGCCACCTAAAAAAGACACCTCTTTCTCTTTAGGGGTAGTACCCCAGGGGAGACGTCCCCGATGACCTAGGGGTTTGAGAAGGCTAAGGTAAGAGTATAAAGAAAATCCCACCCCTCTCATAGGTCATTCTGGTCAGAAAGTCCCAAAGGTTTTAATAAGATGAAGCAAAGTGTTACTTAAGTGTACCTACCCAGAACAAGACAACAAGAAAAAAACTATTTGCAAGTACCAATTGATGTTAGTGCTTCATAAAACCATAGACTTTGAATAAAAGCATAAGTTGATATAAAAGATGAAAAAACATAAATATTTATAACAACAATGTATATATAGTAATAGCTTCACAATTATGCCTAAATAAAGATTTAATAATGACCAAAAAAATGATAATCTAAACTTGGCAAAATGCTAGTATTTGTCAGAAGCAATGATGGCAATGTAAAATCAGCTTTAACACTTGCTTTTAAGATGCTTTTGTTGATGTCATAGATGGTTGTAGCTACATTTTGCAACAACAACAAGATAATTAGTAAATTAGTCTAATCTAAGGTTAGAAATGGTTGGTAGAGATCTTGAAGTAGATGGTTTGAAAGTTGTTTTCATCAATCAATCAATTGTAAGGTATGAACTAGTGCCTTTAGGGTAAATGGAGTCACTTTTGCAGCGATAATTCTTTGGGGAAAAAAATGATAATGGGTGACCTAAAGACAAGAGGGGTGATGGTTGAGGTGTTAGTAACCTAAGGCCTCAATCATCCAAAACCCTAGAAGAAAAAAGATACTAGGAAGTAAGTAACCCTAGGCCCTAGCGATTTTCCTTCTTCCTTAGATAAATATTGAAATAAAATGAAAGATTAATGAAGAAATAGTGCTAGAGTGCTACTATGGTAGGGCTCTAGTATATTCTTCAATGGAGGTGTCTTCTAGCAAAATCAAGTAGGTGGAGAGCTATTAAGAGAAGGACAATAACATGTTCTTTTCTCCTTGGGTTTCACACTAGTAATTTCATAATCTTATAAATGAGAAGTAAAAGATGCCATAACCATTCAAAGAAAGAAGGATTGGAGATTTCTACTTACATTCACCAAGAATAATCTAGTCACAAACCCTAGTTGAAGAATTTCCACCATGAAAATGCAAAAATTCAGCAATAAAAGGTCCCTCAAAGAGTTGCGCACCACTTAGTTCATCCAATAAGCCTTAAAAGAGGCCTAATTTCAGACCCCACACTTGTGTGAGTGAAATATGATGAATAAAAATGAGATTTTGATCTCTTATTTATACAATACAAATGACCTTTAATTACATTTTAGGTCAAAAAAGGCCGACATGACCAGTTTACATCAAAAATCTAGTTTTACATAAAATTTACAATAAAAACCCTAATTTTGTCTTTCTAGGGTGATGTCATGCCCTTCCTAGGGTGACATTAGGCCCCCTCTTGGAACACCAGGCATCCAAAGTGAAATTTTGGGGCTCAAAACCCTCATGAACTACCAGACATGCCAACGAAAGCCATCCTCATGCCTAAAACCCCAACTGGATGATGTCAAGGCTCAGAATGATGATGCCATGGACCTTCAAGGGCCAATTTCATGGTGGGAGGGAAAGAACCCCGTGAGTCCAGGACTTCCAAAGTGCCTCTGGTGGAACATCCTCCCTTTTCTTTGGTGCAAGCCTCTGATATCTCTCTTCCGTTGGCTGGGGTCTCATCATCCATCTAGTGGGATTTTAGCCCTATGGAGGTTCGAGCTAATCATATCCCCATATGTACCTGTCTGTCGAGCATGGTCCTGCAACAAAAACAAGTACACCCTCCATGGGCTCATAAGTCACAGGGATCATAGCAATGTCATTCACATCTAATAATCAAGTTACCAAAACATGTGCATTAAACCCTCCTTTTCTCAGAAAAGTGCTCAAAGATGTTATGCTATTTAACAAACCAGGTTTGGAGAGGGTTTCAAGATGTCCTATTGGGCTAATTCTCCTTAGGTGTGGGGTGTTTCTAGGTGAAGGACAATCTAGGCCACGTAAATGCATGAGATGGTGTAGGGGATGTTTGGGCAAGGGGTGCAATGATAACAGGGAAATGTAGGTCTTACATATGGGTGCCTCTGTAGAGGGTGAGCTGCACCTTGTCATGGATGAAATTGTTTCCTATCCCATTCAATGCCTTTTTAATATTTGTCTTATTTCCTTTTCTTTCAAGAGATTAGCTGGAGGACACTGCCCTGGTGTGGTGATCTGAAAAGATCTTTTAAAGACTATGGTTCAATTTTAAAGAATGAGTGCATTAACCATTTAGGAATTGAAGGAAAGAGGAAGAATCAATGATATAACATGGAAGCCATAATAAATATGAAAATATGAAAGTAAGCACAAAGAATCAGAAAACCATAACAACAAAATTGTTAACATAGTTCAACAATATCGCCTATGTCTTCGGGCCTTTGTCTCAGTGGGTGAGTCTTTCTTATTTCTCTTCAAATATTCAAAAGTACATCAGAAAAGTATCAAATGGATTACAAACTGGTCTAGCTATGTTCTGTTATAACTCAAGAACCCAACACAACTGACGACACTAAAATTGATTTAGCGAAGCTCTCGGAAATGGCCCGCAAAGTTCCTTTCCTCAATGACTTCCCTACATAAAAATGGATTTGACTGTCAAATTACTCATCATTTATCCTTTTCTGAAATTGTCTCCATGCTTCCAAGAACCTTTGTTTTATATAGGTTTGAAGTTGGCAACAACCTCCCAACTTCCTCCCAAGATCTGGCCTCAAAAAGGGCTCGAGATTCCCCAATAATGGACAAAATCCTCCAAAAATAGGCTTAAAATCATAAAAAAATACATGATATGGTTGAAAAACCCAAAATTGGGCAAGTGTTAGTCAAAACCCCCTTTCTTCAAGCTCCCAGGAATATGGGGCACTGCCATATGGCCCTGGGATGAAATTGGCATGATGTCCCCTTACCTTTTTGATCCTGGTCATGTGGCTTGGCCATATGGCCATGCCCTTAACACTCCACGCGTTCCACAATTGGTTAGGACCTGGTTTGTAGCCCCTGGTCAGTCGAGGCTGGTCCCCGCCAACCGGGGCTTATCCCCTATACCGCGCCACTGCCAACTTAAATATAGATTGTATTGTTTCCATAACAAGCCCCACGTATAGCGTCATTGGTTATCGCCTTAGTTTTTAAGTCATTGCCAAACTCGGAGGTCGTGGGTTCGATTCCCCTGGAGGAGGAACAAAATTTTTACCCAGCCAACCTTGGATAAATCTGGGGTGCCACATGGCTCCCTGTGATTGGGACACGTGTCACCCTGGGATTGGCTCGTATTGTTGATGCACCGGTCTAGTCAGTTGTCCAATCAACACTACCACGTCACCATAATACATGTCATGTCATCTCCATACCTGCCATGTGTATCATTGTCGTACCTGCCACATCACCACTATACCTGACACGTGTCTTACTATCGTACCTTCCACATCACTGTTTTCAGACTAATCGGTAGGTGTGGACACTAACAGATCTCCCTAGATCCACCTGGATCTAGAACAAAATAGGACAGGACATGACTCTTTCCCTAAGTTATGACCATTGAATTAGCTAGTAGGGAGGAACAAGTAGCATAGCTATGTATCACTTCCTAGGGTCTCTGTTGCTCCCGCTTCGATCCAGTGCTCTCGTGAAGTCAAGACCAAGACAACACAAACCAACCAAAGTGAAGATAGAAAAATATATTCAATTGTCAACTTATGTGTATGATCAAGGAATTACACAATAAAGTAAGAATGACTTTATGGGAAAAGGACATGCCACTGTATCATATTAATCGAAAGTAGAAGATTCAACCTGATTGCCTTGATGTCACAATCTTCCTTTCGGTGGCTCTTGGATCCAACACACACACACTTGCTCAATACTTGTATAAAGAAAATCAAATCCTTCTTGATAGACTTGCTAGAGTCTCCAAACTCCTGTTCAAGCTAGGTGTTTCACACAATTCTTTCACCAATTCTCCAATGAATCTTGCTTAACCTTTTCCATGAGAATTCCATCAATATATAGGAGAGGATGAGATGGTTACTTGGATAAGAATGATCCCACAATATCAGGGAAACCAGTACAAAGATAACCATTCAAATGCCAACCCATTCTCTAGAAGATTCCCTTCTAGAACCATCGAGACTTCATCTTTTTCCAAGATTTAGAACAAGTTCGCACCCTAGCTATGTAGCACAGTGCGAGAAGTTCGCACCCTAGCTGAAGGCAGCCTGTGAGAATGGGTCATTCTCGCACCCTAGGATATAAGAAACTTGCGAACTCTCTTCAAAAATATGTTTTCTGGGAAGAGATGAATGTCACTTTTCTCAAGAGAAAGTTCTTATTAGGAGCCTGAGTACACCATCATCAATACACCATCATGATGACCAAAATCATGGGTAACAATCACCATCATACATTCCACGTCACCTTCATACCTGCCACATCATGTACGAATTTCCACATGTCATCCGTATGGTGCCACATATCAAATCCGTAAAAGTGCCAACTCAACCTGAAAGTGATGAATCTAAGTGACACGTGTCACCTCTTGGTGAGACCATGTCAGCATGATGACATCATGCTAACGTTATCCTGCAATCATGTTGACATCACTTGTCGTGCTGCTGATGTCAGCATTTACTTTGACTAGTTGATGTTTTTTGCCTATTTGGGAATTTGATCAGAACACGATAAATTTCAAATACAATGTTCATTCGAGGAAAACATTATATGGCCAGAATAAGTGCAAAGAGACAGATGCAATGGAATGGTTTCGTCCGATTTTGAGAACTTTTATTTTTATGCCTTCATGGATCCATTTTGGATCAAGTTGTGACCAATGGTGACAGTGTGACCCACAAGCATTTCATAGAGATTAGAAGGTTGGCTCGTGATGAGACCCACTTTCTCTTGGATATGCCACCAAGATCCACTACCCTGGCATGCTGACCAGATGAATAGTAGTGTCATACTGATACATGCCCATGGACCTAATAGGTTGGCTCATGATGAGACCCCCTATCCACCAACTAGGTCTTGATTTTTATTTTATTTTATGGGTCCCCCCTTTTTCTTTCTGAGAATCCTTTTATCATTTTATCGGGGATCCCTGGGTGAAGCATATCAAGGTTTGATCTTGGATTTTAACTTTTTCTAGCTACTTTTACCCTCTAGGCCTTTCGTCCCTTCTTCCGGCCACAAGGCAATGTACAACCCTTAGTAGCTTGGAAAACCCAATGCCCGAACCATTGTAAGGGATAGATGAGAGGGAAAATGATGAAAAGTGATAAGTATGGAAGGAATGGACGATGACCTTTCATAGAACCACGCAGTGGCAACTCATCCCTAAGGGAACCAACTTGTTAGGACACTATGTCATCTCCCCCAGGTATGGGAAAGTTTAAAGGCATAATGTCCAAGCAAACGTCATGAAGCAAAAGAAAATTAAATACACATATTCAAATGTTTTGAGAATCAAAGTGACACATACCATGGTACCTGGACTCATTACCTCATGGACCAAGACCCACTTCTACTTCAGAACTAGTCCAATGGGATGGATGCTGCTACTGCTAATAGATGGGAGGCATTGAAAAAGGGATGGGCCCTTTAGGGCCATGATCAAATCAATATGGCTCTCGGTACTCCATGTCTAGGACCTGTGGGCCTCGAGACATAATCTCCTTAGTTATCCCTAGGATAGGGGATAACATCTAGCTCCAACTCGTGAACATGTGCTCACCGTAGAGTGCATGCGAATCTCAACATCTCTAGTATGACCTGCTAGATCTCAACAAAATGATCAATAATCTCTTGGGGTGGTGATATCACCCCTGGCTCATATATGATAGAATGAAATACGAATGAGAAATCATATATACAAATGGAAATACAACTACTCTAGCATGATATGAAAATGGTATATACAATGAATGCAAATGCCTACCAACTTACCTCTACTTACCTGTTGGTTGAATGATAGGTGTAGTCAAATATCTAATGAAACCATCTTAGCAATATCTCACAATACCTGCCTTTGTGCTTCATCATAAACCAAAACAATGATAAGTCAAGAACAAAAGTAACATGAGTTAGAAAATGTATTGTATCACCGAAAATTGTAAATTCTAACTCATGGAGGTGGGAGGGAGGGACAAAGACATGCCAATTCACACCTTTAGGAAAGTGCTCAATCCATCTCAAAAAGGGATCGTGAAAAATCAGGTTCAATAGACTGACTCGAAGAGTCTGAAGGTTGGCTACCTTGGATGTCTTCACAATTTGAGGTCTAGGAAGGAACTAGCAAGAACCTCGGGGATGACTGACCATTTCTTAAGGGAAGGCTAGAAAATTGGGATAACAAACTTATTCTTGAGGTATTCAACCTAGCCTTGAATTCTAAAAGTAAGCTTTTCCTCAGAGAAAAGTTAAGACAAAGGACATGCTTCCTAACTACAACTTTAGTGATATATCGAGATAAAATAGTCAAAGGGAGTTAGGAGTCATTGTCATAAGGATCATTCTTTGAGAAATCTATGTTCTCACCTTTATCAATATACGATCACAACGATGGTTGATAATATTCTTCATAAAATAAATTCAAGTGCTCAAAGGAATATTCATCAAAATCCTCAAGGTATGACTGAAAATCATTAGGAGAACAAATCACCAGGTCATCCTTGTGTGTCTGAAAAACATTTGTGACCATATTATATCCTTGTTGCAAAGTTTCAAATTTATTAGTAACCTCATATGATATTCGTAAAGGCAACTTTTGGAAATGTCCCTCAATGTCATAAATGGGATCCCCATCATATCCGATCACATCCCATTTACGCTTTCCGACATGTATGAATTCATCAATATTATCAACATAGTCATCAACTTTATCATAACATGAAGGGATCAAAACATCCAAGGGATCCTCTAACACTTATTCACTTTCCAAATCATAAAATAAAGCATCATCAAAATCTTGGAAAGGGAAACAACTTACTGTGTTTACTTATTCCTGTGCAGGAGCTTCAAGGATTTGGATAACTTCATCAAATGGAAGAGAAAGCATCATTGTCTCATCCTCATGACTTACCTCTACATCTTCAAATTTACAACAAGGAGGATCTATCTTTCCCAAGGATTCCATTTCTCCTTCACTCTCTGAATCATAGAATAAGGTATTATCAAAATCCTGAAAAGGAAAGTGACTAACCTTAACCTCTTCTTCTTGTGTAGGAAAAATAGGACTTGGGATGGCTTGATCAGAGGGAGTAGCACACATTAATACTGCATTATTTTGTTTAATACCTCCAGGCTCTCGCTCTTCAACCAGGTCCTCATTATCCTTTCTATAAGCATGAGTATATTCTTGTTCCTCCCCATGGGATTGGTAACCTTCATCAAGACCCCCTTCCTCAACCTCTTTTTTACTGATGTCATGTTATAAATCTTTTAGGTTTTTTTCAATAGATGTCTCAAGGGAGGGTAATCTCTTGGGAATATCTGGGGTATTTTTGGGCTCATAAACCTTGAATTCTAGAACAAAGGATTGGTATTTGAATGAGGAGATGTTGGCTTCGATTTCTATATCCATGTTGTAAACTTCCTAGATTTTTCTAGGAGCTTCGTCTTTGATAGGGACACTTATTTGTTTTGTAAATGCTTTGGTGTAAAGAAAAAGAAGAAAGTCATGTGATGGGTGATGGCTTACTGAGATATATTATAATACCCTTTCAAATTTATCATGGGATTCCCTAAAATTTTCATTCTTATTCTTCTTCATGTGATTGAGTTTGTTCAACAAAATACAAGGATCCCATTTTTTGAGGAAAAACGCTTCTAATTGATCCATGGATGTAATACTAGAATCAGGGAGGTCATGATACCATCTCTTGGAATTATCATGAAGAGTAGCAGAGAAATGCTTCATTGCTAGGTCTTCAACATTGTCACTAATAGGTTGAAGTTGAAAGAAAACATAAAAATCATGCACATGTTTATTAGCATTCTCCTCATCAGTACCAGTGAATTTAGGGAGCCATTTTTCAGACCTCGAAGGCATTCGTCGAGGATACCTTGGAATTTTAATCATATCCAAGGGTTTAAAATTTCTTGGGTCCCATTAAGAAGCCATGTTTAGCTTAATCATTAGTGGAGTCGCCAAATAATCCTTCTAGGGATCATCAAAGGGATGAGGGGATCATCCTCAGTGGAGTCGCTAGGTAAGCTTTGTAAAATGAAGGATTTTGAGGAAAGGCTTACCGAAAAGTGTCGTCTTTGAGGAGAATTGACTCAGTGTTCCCTGACAACGGCTCCAAAATGTTATCGTGCAATTTGTACTTGCCCAAAGCCAAAGACAAGTGAACACTAAATTGGCTTAACATGAGGTTGTCCTATCACTGTCACCTAAACAAGACACCTCTTTCTCTTTAGGGTTAGTACCCCAGGGGAGATGTCCCCGGTGACCTGGGGGTTTGAGAAGGCTAAGGTAAGAGTATCAATAAAATCCCACCCCTCTCACAGGTCATTCTGGTCAGAAATTCCCAAAGGTTTTAATAAGATTGTAATGATCCTAAGCCAATTTTTTCGCTTGGAACCACTAACTAACCACTGATTTGATTATTGTTTGTTGTGTATGCAGGTTGGCCATGAATATTTCGGCCTTAGGGTTTGTTCCAGTTATTTAAATAGTGTTCATACAAGATCTATCCAACACATAAAAGATCACAATAATACTTAAGATATGGAAAACACAAGCATAGATCTGACCTTTATTATGAAAAGTATGAACCAGATACAATATAGAGCAGATATGGAATAGTCCTCAGATGGATCCAATAGATAATAGATATGAGCCGCTACAAAATGCTCCCGCTAATACAAAATATGCCCCCAAAGGCTAAATACAATCTGAAGACCCAAGGTGCCAACAATAGGTGAACACTCAACCCCCCTGGGGCTGCTGGTACGTCCTGCTGGCTGAAAGGGATCAATATTTTGGCCTAGATGAAGGATATTCTCAAATCATGCCAAACCCCACCAAAATGTAGATCAGGACCAAGGAAACCCCTCCCGGAAGTTTGAAGCTCAAATACTCAATCCTCCTCCATCAATGGTTGAAACCCTAATGCAGGTTGTGCCCTCCTGAAGCCTTAATAGCTCAATAAGTCATTCTGAATGAAGGACATCTCCAAAAACTTTGAAACTCTATAGAATGGTATATTGGGCTTTGGAAACCCCTTAGGAGAAGTTTCAAGTCCAGATTCTAGGTAGAACTCCATAGACTTGAGAAATATTGAATCACAGGACGTCCTCCTTGCCTCAAGGATGTCCCAATCTGTAACTGAAGATCTGATGGTGATAACTCTTCAATAAAGCCTTCAAAATGATGGTCAAGAACCTGCAAATGGAACCCAAGTGCCGAAATACCCCCAAGCTCTCCTGATTGGCTGGATCGAACTCTTCTTCAAGATATGGTGAGCCCCTGCTGGAAGTTCCTGAACAGTACGACTCTGCTGCTTTCCTGAATTGATAGGTGGATCTGTGAAGAGTGTAGAATGGTGTGGGTGGAGTATTTCATCCTTGAGACCAAGCTTGGAACAAGGTGAGTGGGTCTTTCACCATTGAGTTTCTCACAAGGGTTTGTGAAAGAAAAACCCTCAAACTGTATGCTCAAGAGCAATAACAAGAAAATACCAAAATCTAGAATGCCTAATAGGTGTGCCCCAACCTGCCCTTTATACTTTTTCTTCTATTTCTCTATTGAGTTAGATTTAAATCCTAGGGTTACTCCTCCAATTCTTCTATTTCTACATTGAGTTATCTTTTAACTCTTTTTCACCTTTTTATCAAGTCAACCTAGTAATATAACTTTTAGTTGGGTTAACCCTTCCCCATAGTGTGAGTCTATGACCTAGTGTGGATTCCTAGGTCACTTAGTCTTATCAATACCTCTTCAACAAGAGGTGGGGGACATTACAGTCTCCCCTGCTAGAAATTGCTTGTTCTCAGGCAATTCCAAACCTATTTCTCTCACCACTTGTTCATTTTCCCACATGGCATCCTCAATGGGTAGATCCTTCCACCTGATCAAGTACTCTTTGATGCTTCTCTTCCTGAGCCTCTTCTCCCAAAAATCTAGTATCTCTTCTGGAATAAAAAAAAGCTGCCCTTATTCATCCATGGGAGGTAGTACCTCAATGGGTGTGATGTGTTGGCCGATGACCCTCTTTAGGCAGGACACATGGAAGACATTCTGTATCCTGCTGCCATGTGTAAGTTCCAACTCATAGGCTACGATCCCTATTTTCTTGCTAACTTTGTATGGCCCAAAGAAACGTGGCTGCAGCTTCTCTGCTCTGCTTCTCTTTATAGAAGCCTGTATGTATGGTTGGAGCCTTAGATAGACTAAGTCACCAACCTCAAAAGTATGCTCAACTTTGTGCTTGTCTGCTTGGACCTTTTGTTGGTTCTGTGCTCTCTATAGATGATCCTTCAGCTCCCTGAGAATGTCTTGGCTCTGTTGTACCCAATCCTGTACCATAGGTGCCCTACTGTCATCGAAAGAAATCTCCACAAAAGATAGTGGATCATAGTTGTACAAGGCCCTGAAGGGTGACATGCCTATGGAAACATGCTGGGTGGTGTTGTAGCAATACTCTCCTAAGTGCAACCATCTGACCCATGCCTTCTTCTGCCCTATTACATAATTTCTGAGGTAGCCTTCTACCCATTTGTTGACTATCTTAGTTTTCCCATCCATATGAGGGTGATAACTGGTACTAGGGGTCAAGGCCATACCAACCAATCTAAACAACTGCTTCCAAAAGGTACTCATGAACCTGCTATCCCTGAAAATGGTCTTGGGTAGACTGTGCAACCTGGAAATCTCCTTGAAAAATAGTTCAACCACTTGTGCTGTGCTGAAGTCTGTGGCTATGGAGAAGAAGTGTGAAAACTTTGTCAACCTATCTACCACCACAAAAATGCAGTCCTTCCCTTGTGCTCTCGGCAATCTGGTGATGAATTCCATGGAGATGCTTTCCCACTTGTGCTCTGGGATGGGTAAGGGTTGTAGTAATCCTACTAGGTGAGTATGCTCATCCTTGTTCACCTGGCATGTAGTACATTCCTTTATATATTTTATCACATCCTCCTTGAGCCCCTTCCATGAGAACCTCTCTCTTACCTGCTTGTACGTCTTGTTGATCCCCTGGTGCCCAAACATCGGTGAGTCATGACATGCCTGCAATACCTTAGCCTTGAAGGCCGATCCAGGAACTAGAAAAATTCATCCCTTGTAGTAGATGAGGTCGTTTATGATCCGGAAGTTATCATCCTGTACTTGTCCATCCTGTAACTGACAAGTGAACTAATCCTTCACATACTCCATCACCAAGTGGTCTTTCCAGTCAATCGATACACTGGTCATGGAAAATATGGATGGCCTCCTAGACAAAGCATCAACCACCACATTGTTCTTTCCTTTGACAAATTCAATGTCAAAGTCATAGGCCTATATTCAGCTTACCCATTTTTTCTGCCTCTCATTCAAGTCCTTCTGATCCAAAAGGTATTTGAGACTGTTATGATCTGATTTGACCACAAACTATGCCCCTACAAGATATTGCCGAAATTTGGCTAGGGCATGCATGATAGCCAACATTTCTTTGTCATAAATGTTGTAGAGTAGCTCAGGACCCCTGAGTTTTCGGCTCTCATAGGCAAGAGGGTTCCTATTTTGCATCAGTATGGCCCCTATCCCTTCTCCTGAGGCATCACATTCCAAGGTGAAAGGTAGGCCGAAATCTGGAAGAGCTAGGACTGGGCACGTGCTCATCACTTTCTTCATCTTGTCCATCATCATTTGAGCTTCCTCATTCCATTTGAAGGCTCCTTTTTTGGTCAAATTAGTCAAGGGTGCACACAGTTGAGAAAATCCCTTGACAAATTTCTTGTAGTACATGCATATGCCTAGAAATCCTCTTAATTTTGTGAGTGTCTGAGGAGTAGGCCACTCCAAAATAGCTTTTATTTTTTCCTGATGTACCTACACCCCTTTTTCTCCAATGATGTGCCCCAAGTAAAGCACCTCTATCATCCCAAATTCACATTTGGACTCCTTAGAGTACAGTGACTGTTCCTCCATGATTGACAAAATCTGATCCACATGCCGGATATGTTCTTCCCACGTCTTGCTGTAAATGAGAAAATCATCAAAAAATACCAACAGGTGCTTCCTCAGCTACTTGTTGAACACGTGGTTCATACAAGATTGGAACGTGGTTGGGGCATTGGTTAACCCGAAGGGCATCACTAGGAACTCATAATGGCCGTAATGACATCTAAAGGCTATTTTTGAGATGTCCTCTTCCCTCATCTTGATCTGATCATAGCCAAAACAAAGGTTAATCTTTGTGAAGTAGACATCTCCATGCAATTCATCTAGCAACTCATCAATCCTTGGTATTGGGTACCTATTTTTTATCGTGTTTTTATTCAAGGCCCTGAAGTCAATGCACATCCTCATGGTGTCGTATTTCTTCTTAACTATCACTAATGAAGAAGCAAAAGGGCTAGTGCTCAGCCTGATGTGCCCCATGTCCAAAAGTTCCTTAATGGCCTTCTCTATCTCATCCTTATACTTATTCGGATGCCTGTATGGTGTGGTGATGATTGGTTTAGCCCCTTCTTCTAGCTCAATAATATGCTCAAACTCCTTGTCTGGTGGCACTCCTAGAGGAATCAGTCCAAACACCTTGTGGTTCTTGTCCAGGATTTCTTGGATCTCAGGGGTGTAGTGAATCTTACCCTGCTTATCCACATGTGCTGAAATACTGCATTCTGCTTCATACACGATCTCTTCTCTCCTGAAGATGGCCTCCATCCTCTTGGTCGTGACTATCTTGGTAGAGTTGTGTGTCATACCCCGAAGCACTATCTTTCTTCCACCCTCCTCTGTAAAAGACATCTCCATAGTCTTGTAGTTGGTGGTGATAGGTCATAATGTGTTGAGCCACCGAACTCCAAGGATTATGTTAGTGTCTGGAACATCCATCACATATACATCCTATACCAACTCATGCCTACCCAATGTAAGCTTAATACATAGAATGTATCTATCACAAGGCATAGTGCTTCCACCTGCTACCTCCACCTTGAACCCTTCAAATTCCACTGTAGGTATATGCCTTCTTTTCAACAATGCTGAGTCAATGAAGTTGTGAGATTCTCCCCCATCAATCAATACTGATACCTTCTGCCCTTGCAAGACTCCTCTCATTCTGAAAGTGTTAAATTTGGGCACTCCATTGATAGATGCTAAGGTGGAATTCCCTTCAGCCGTATTGTTTTGTTCTGGGACCTCCTCTTCTGTTGTCTCTGTGGTATCGGCCTCTATGTATTATATCTGGCCGCAATCTTCCTCCTCCTCGTTGTCTGAGGTCAGTTCAATGTAGTGCACCTGGCCATGACCTATGCACTTGTGTGATGGGTTCCATGGTTCCTTGCATGTGAAGCAGAGTTGCTTCCTTCTAAGTTCTCGCCCGGTATTGTCATCCATTCTGCCATGGCCCCTGTTCAACCCCCTTAGGTCATGTCCTCCTTGATTCATTGGAGGTCTATGATCTCTGCCTACGGTGTTAAGGGGTGGTCTAGGTGTCAATTTCGGCCTACCATCTGGTCTTAGGTCCCTCGTCCTCCAAATCGCATCCTGTAGGTTGGTAGGCTTAAAAGACTTTACCCAACCCTTCGGTGAAGAGCATCATGAGTCTAGTTGGTGATATATCATGCACATTTACTACCAACCTCTGAAAGTATTCAATGTATGCCTCAACCATACTTGTTTTCTTGAGTTGTGTGAGTTCCTAGAAGTGTAGCTCTAGATCTCCTTGATCAAATCTATCCATGAGCCTCTAGGTGAATTTAGTGTAGGACACTATATAATTGTGACCTAGGGTGGTGAGTCCATGATACCACCAATCATGAGCCTTTCCATCCAAGTACATAGTGGCAAACGTGATGGCTTCCAAAACCCTCATGGGATTAAGTTGTAGATATGTATCTAGTTTTTTCACCCATGCTTGTGCTATCATCTTGACCGTGCCATCAAAATATGGAATTTCCATCTTCCCTACTCTTCGTTCAAACTCATAGTTGCTCCTATGGCTCGGCCTGGGCTTGTTTCTGAACATGAGTTGGCAGTATTGATCCAAGGACATCTGCCTTTGAATTAACATGTCCAAGCCATAGTACTCTTTTGTAAATTATGCCATCTTCTCCACAAATTCATCCACCTGTTCTTGTTGCACTTGTCCATCTATGAACATGGGAAAGTATGGCCTAGGGTTAGCCCTGCTACCCACTTGTCCATATGATGTGCCTCCTCCATGGCTTCCCTTAGAACTGGGGGATTTCTTCAGATTGTATCTAGTTTCACCATGGTAACCACCAGATCCACCAGCTTCCTTGCTTCCATATGTCTCATGGTCCTTCCCTTTATGAGTCATCTCCATCAATATCTTGGTTATTAGTGTCTGGTTCTCATCAATTGTTTTTAGGTTCCCATCTACCTTTTTCAAGGTCTCAGTGATTTCGGCCTGCCCCCTTCGATTTGTTTCCTGGTTTTCCTGTAAATGATGGACCAAGTTGCCTTCTGTGAGGTTCAAGGTTTGTTGGAATTTGTTAAATTCGGCTACCATGAAAGCCAAGCCCTGTGGTTTACGGTCATCTCCTGAACCCTCCATTTTGGCCTTTGTTTCACTGGTAGGTTTCTTCCATTTGCCCATAAAGATACCATTTTACTTCTGCATGCGCTAATCCTCACAGGTGTGGAGGATCAAAGCTCTGATACCACTGTAATGATCCCAAGCCAATTTTTTCGCTTGGAACCACTAACTACCCATTGATTTGATTATTGTTTGTTGTGTATGCAGGTTGGCCATGAATATTTCAGCCTTAGGGTTTGTTCCAGTTATTTAAATAGTGTTCATACAAGATCTATCCAAAACATGAAAGATCACAATAATACTCAAGATATGGCAAACACAAGCATATATCTGACCTTTATTATGAAAAGCATGAACTAGATACAATATAGAGCAGATCTGGAATACTCCTCAGATGGCTCCAATAGATAATAGATATGAGTTTCTACAAAATTCTCCCGTTAATACAAAATATGCCCCCAAAGGCTTAATACAATCTGAATACCCAAGGTACCAACAATAGGTGAATTCTTAACCCCCTTGGGGCTATTGGTACATTTTTGCTGGTATGTCCTGCTGGCTGAAAGGGATCAATATTTTGGCCTAGCTGAAGGAGATGCTCAAATCATGCCAAACTCCACCAAAATGTAGATCGGGACCAAGGAAACCCCTCCCGGAAGTCTGAAGCTCAAATACTCAATCCTCCTCCATCAATGGATGAAACCCTAATGCAGGTTGCACCCTCATGAAGCCCTGAATAGCTCAATAAGTCATTATGAATGAAGGATACCTCCAAAAGCTCTGAAACTCTCTATAATGGTAGATCGGGCTATGGAAACCCCTTAGAAGAATTTTTAGGGCCAGATTCTAGGTAGAACTCCCCAGATTTGAGAAATACTAAATCACATGACGTCCTCCTTGCCTCAAGGTTGTCCCAATCTGTAACTGAAGATCTAATGGTGATAAATCTTCAAGAAAACCTCCAAAATTATGGTCAAGAACCTACAAATGGAACCCAAGTGTCGAAATACCCGCAAGCTCTCCTGATTGGCCGGATCAAGCTCTTCTTCAAGATATGGTGCGCCCCTGTTGGAAGTTTCTGAACAGTACGACCCTACTGCTTTCCTGAATCGATAGGTGGATCTGTGATGAGTGTAGAATGGTGTGGGTGGAGTATTTCATCCCTACGACCAATCTTGGAACAAGGTGAGTGGGTCTTTCACCAATGAGTTTCTCACAAGGGTTTGTGACATCAAAACCCTCAAATTGTATGCTCAAGAGCAATAACAAGCAAATACCAAAATCTAGAATGCCTAATAGGTGCGCCCCAGCCTTCCTTTTATAATTTTTCTTCTATTTCTCTGTTGAGTTAGATTTAACTCCTGGGGTTACTCCTCCAGTGCTTCTATTTCTACATTGAGTTATCTTTTAACTCTTTTTCACCTTTTTATCAAGTCAACCTAATAATATAACTTTTAGTTGGGTTGACCCTTCCCCATAGTGTGAGACTATGACCTAGTGGGGATGCCTATGTCACCGATTCTTCTCAATACCTCTTCAGCAAGAGGTGGGGGACATTACAAAGATGAAGCAAATTATTACTTAAGTGTACCTGCCTAGAACAAAACAACAAGAAAAACACTATTTGCAAGTACCAATTGATATTAGTGCTTCATAAAACCATAGACTTTGAATGAAAACATAAGCTGATATAAAAGATGAAGCAAAAGAAATATTTATAACAAAAATGTATATATAGTAATAACTTCACAATTATGCCTCAATAAATCTTCAATAATGACCAAAAAAATGATAATCTAAACTTGGCAAAATGCTACTATTTGTCAAAAGCAATGATGGCAATGTAAAATCAGCTTTAACACTTGATTTGAAGATGCTTTTGATGCTGTCATAGATGGATATAACTATCTTTTGCAACAATAACAATATAATTATTAAATTAGAATAATCTAAGATTAGAAATGGTTAGAGAGATCTTGAAGTAGATGGTTTGGTTAGTGACTTGCCAATTATGAATACCTTGCCTGAGACACAAGGAAAACCAAGAAAATAGTGTAATATGTTAGTTGGACAAGAAATTTAAGATTTCTTTCCCTAATTTGAAGAAACAACAAATGATATATATCATATAAATAAATATAACAAGGGATGCAAAATAAGTGCTAAGTATGTTATAAATAAACAAGAGATAAAGCTAGTGGAAGCTAGCTCAACTCACATATGATTAAGCAACAACTTTAACACAAATAGAAAGGCTGAAATAAAATATTACTACATAGATGTTATCAGCCTTATGTCTATATAAAATTTTTACAACGACGGTAAAATCAGCCAATGAAATCTGTAAAGAAAACACCCAAGAATTTCCTTACAAGTTGGCAAACTTCTAGCAAATTTTGATGGTTAAAGCATAAGTTATAAGTGGTTTTATATCAAGGTTTCCGCAGTCAAATTATCAGCCTTCTGGTTGTAGAAAACCAAGCCCTATATCAGAAAAATGATCCAACACAAATCACTTGTAAATGGCTCAAAGGATTTGCTTAGGTTAGTAGAGGGTTAGGGCAAACAATTAGGCCTAGTCTAGGGTTAGTTTAGGAGCTAGTTAGGGTTAGTTACCTAGGGTTAATGCAGCCCTAATGGTTGTAGGTTAGTTTCTATTACAGAAGAATTTTTTAGTCGTTGAAAGGGGACGCCTAAATGAGGCAAGAGAATCAAAGGCTCAAGGAACACTTTCCCAAAGAGAGAGACTTAAAACTTGTAAAATCACGTTTTCCAAGGCAATAATTTTGTTTCTTCGATGCAATAAATAAATGACTAGTTCTCTTAATAATTGGGTTAATGGGGTCATGTTATGAACTAAAATGCTTAAAATCTCATAAAATAACAGAAGTACACACCATGTACAGAATGTCAACATGGAGCACAACTCCAATATAGATAAGTTACACAATAGCTCCTTAAAGAATAGGGGAACCCCCTCCAAATAACCAAATACCTTTCATACTTCACAATTCTANTATATATTCACACTTGCACATGAGGCCCCTTTATCACTAGGTCGACCCTATTACATATGTATTTACAAATTAAATGTACATTTAGGCCCATATATGCCCCCCCATTGGGGTCATATCATATAAATTTAGCCATATATATGCCCCCTTTGGGTTATAACATAGTACCCTCCTTCAAAAAGATTTGTCCTCAAAGATTTGCATTTAAAGGCTTCACATGTGATGAAACCAAGTAATATTATTTTCTTATGTTCCTTCTTTCTTCATTCCATTGTTGATAATCTATCCATCCAAAATCAATTATTTTCGGTCTTAATCCTTGGTGTATAGTTGTTGAATAATTTTCTTTCCTTTGATTCCATGTATTTTTGTTGAAGATTCTCCAATTTGTAGTCGTTGTTGGTCTCTCATAATATCTTGTTGAAGAGTAATTTGGCGATTCCTTGTTCCATGAATATTGACAAGTATTCAATCTTCTTCCTTCATAATTTTGATATTGTCCTTCTTGTCTTCCTTGAAATGTTTCTTGGTAATGAGGGTGTCGATACGGTTTCACATTAGATGGTCTTCCTTCACTCTGCACATGCATTGCATCTATCTTCTTTTCAGCGACAATGGAATCCACGATCATCTTTGCTTGGTCTTTGATTACTCTAGCCTTCGAGATAATACCATCATATTTGTCATGTACAACCTCTAGATGAAGTTCAACTTATTCAAGTATCTTCTATTGACCTTCTTGAATCTTGTATTCTTTCTCCTTTTGAAGCTTCAATGTGATCCCATAAAACAAATTTTGACATCCTTCTTCAATTTTGTCTTGTATTTCTGATTTTACCTCTTCCGTATTTAATGATTCCTCAACTTTCATGTAAATTTCATCTTCCAGTCTTTTGGTAGATTCTTCATCCAAGATTCTTCTTTCTTCTTTATTTTGACAATCATTCTTTTCTTATTTCAATCTCTTAACCTCATTCAATAGTTTTTTATTATGGCTTCGTAATCTACATATCTCTTCATCTTTCTTTTTCAAATCTTCCCTTGATTCATCTTTTCCCCACTTGCCTTTGCTAGTCTTTTCTTGCTTTAGGTTCTCAACCTCCTTAAGGAGTGATTCATTAAGGGATATTATCTTATATAGCTCCCCACCCTTCTTCTTAATCCCTTCTTTTTCTTCTTTTAATTCATCTTGAATTTTATACATTTCCTCCATTTTTGTATCCCTAATCCATTTATCTGAGAAGAGTTTTTCAAATTCTTCTGATGTGTAGTGTCATCTAGTATTTTGATCAACACTCATCCACCACTTCCAAGATTCATAGAAGAAATAATCTCCTGCCTTTGTAGGATTCATATTATATTATTTTACCAACCTCAACCATTCCATAGGATTGATTTCATCTTTATCTTCATCTCCTGTAAATTTAGGTATTTCCATTGATTCTTAATTGAGGTATAACCCCAATATTTGACTTCCAACCTCACTATATTAAGGATAAATGTCTCAAATAGTTATAATATTTGTTCCTATATGCTCTTCTATGTTTTATCTTTCCAATTCATTTTGAATCATCTCAATCGAACATTCCAATCAAAAGTTATGATAGTTTTAAGTGAACATACCTTTAAAACCCTGATTTGAGTCTGTCCTCCTAACCAACCTTACTTATGATGTATCTCTGCAATTTCAACCCCTTTTAGACTAAAATTATGATCTGTAGTACTTTGAAATTTATTCTCTGCAATGCCACAGGTCTGACCAAAATTTTATGTGCCAAGTGGAAGTTATGGTAAGTTCCCCACACCTTATTGATGTTTTACCTTTTCAGTAGAGAGAAATTGTACATCGTGCCCTGTGCACAATAATTAATATAAGATTATGAAAATTGAACCAGAAATACTATGTCCTATCCACTATTCAATTCAACTGGTCTCACTCAATTTGGATTCTCTTTGAATAATTTATGGATGTTTTACCCAGAACACCTCTTTGAGACTAGTCAATAGGACTAGTCAACTACCCTATCTTGCACAGGGTGTATCTACAAAAGTGGGTTGACCCAGAAGCTGAAACTTTTATCAAAGATATTGTGATAAGTTCTGTGAGTATCCTTTGGATTTCTAGTTCTGATGTGTTACATAAAAATTTTTATAGAGAAAATTATGCGATGACTAAATTCAGGATGATTCCCAAATCCTATCTTACACATGATATATCTCTGAAGTTATAAGGCCTCAGGAGCTGAAATTTGAACCCACATACCTTGATCTATCAAATAAATAGCCTCCAATGGGTTCCTTTTGAAACTCCATAGAAAACAAGTTATAGTGACAATTCCAATTTGTCTTAGATGTAGCATCGAAACCCCAAGACCTTGATCTTTGATACCAAATGTTATGAACCAAAATGCTTAAAATATCATAAAATAATATAAGTACACACCATGTACATAATTTCAATGTGGAGCACAACTCTAATATATATAAGTTACACAATAAATCCTTAACGAATAGGGGAACCCCCTCCAAATAACCAAATACCTTTCATACTTCACAATTCCACTCTCAATAATGAATACATGATCTCTTATACATAGCTATTCACACTTTCACATGAGGCCCCTTTATCACTAGGTCGACCCTATTACATATGTATTTACACATTAAATGT